>CM075870.1:36049301-36345835 GCA_038021265.1 Cyprinella venusta | reverse complement strand
TCAGGTCAAAACTTTGACATCCGATATCTCGGCTCTGGAAGGGTCTAGAACCTCCATTTTTGCGTGCTGGTCGAAGTCTCGTGGCCCTCTGTCAGAATCCCGAGTTTCAAGAAGATCGGAGGGGGTCAAAATTTCGGCCAAAAACGACAGTGTTACCCCTTATGTTTTTTTTTCAGGTCAAAACTTTGACATCCGATATCTCGGCTCTGGAAGGGTCTAGAGCCTCCATTTTTGCGCGCTGGTCGAAGTCTCGTGGCCCTCTGTCAGAATCCAGAGTTTCAAGAAGATCGGAGGGGGTCAAAATTTCGGCCAAAAACGACAGTGTTACCCCTTATGTTTTTTTTTCAGGTCAAAACTTTGACATCCGATATCTCGGCTCTGGAAGGGTCTAGAGCCTCCATTTTTGCGCGCTGGTCGAAGTCTCGTGGCCCTCTGTCAGAATCCAGAGTTTCAAGAAGATCGGAGGGGGTCAAAATTTCGGCCAAAAACGACAGTGTTACCCCTTATGTTTTTTTTTCAGGTCAAAACTTTGACATCCGATATCTCGGCTCTGGAAGGGTCTAGAGCCTCCATTTTTGCGCACTGGTCGAAGTCTCGTGGCCCTCTGTCAGAATCCCGAGTTTCAAGAAGATCGGAGGGGGTCAAAATTTCGGCCAAAAACGACAGTGTTACCCCTTATGTTTTTTTTTCAGGTCAAAACTTTGACATCCGATATCTCGGCTCTGGAAGGGTCTAGAGCCTCCATTTTTGCGCGCTGGTCGAAGTCTCGTGGCCCTCTGTCAGAATCAAGAGTTTCAAGAAGATCGGAGGGGGTCAAAATTTCGGCCAAAAACGACAGTGTTACCCCTTATGTTTTTTTTTCGGGTCAAAACTTTGACATCCGATATCTCGGCTCTGGAAGGGTCTAGAGCCTCCATTTTTGCGCGCTGGTCGAAGTCTCGTGGCCCTCTGTCAGAATCCAGAGTTTCAAGAAGATCGGAGGGGGTCAAAATTTCGGCCAAAAATGACAGTGTTACCCCTTATGTTTTTTTTTCGGGTCAAAACTTTGACATCCGATATCTCGGCTCTGGAAGGGTCTAGAGCCTCCATTTTTGCGCGCTGGTCGAAGTCTCGTGGCCCTCTGTCAGAATCCAGAGTTTCAAGAAGATCGGAGGGGGTCAAAATTTCGGCCAAAAACGACAGTGTTACCCCTTATGTTTTTTTTTCAGGTCAAAACTTTGACATCCGATATCTCGGCTCTGGAAGGGTCTAGAGCCTCCATTTTTGCGCGCTGGTCGAAGTCTCGTGGCCCTCTGTCAGAATCCAGAGTTTCAAGAAGATCGGAGGGGGTCAAAATTTTGGCCAAAAACGACAGTGTTACCCCTTATGTTTTTTTTTTCAGGTCAAAACTTTGACATCCGATATCTCGGCTCTGGAAGGGTCTAGAGCCTCCATTTTTGCGCGCTGGTCGAAGTCTCATGGCCCTCTGTCAGAATCCCGAGTTTCAAGAAGATCGGAGGGGGTCAAAATTTTGGCCAAAAACGACAGTGTTACCCCTTATGTTTTTTTTTCAGGTCAAAACTTTGACATCCGATATCTCGGCTCTGGAAGGGTCTAGAGCCTCCATTTTTGCGCGCTGGTCGAAGTCTCGTGGCCCTCTGTCAGAATCCCGAGTTTCAAGAAGATCGGAGGGGGTCAAAATTTCGGCCAAAAACGACAGTGTTACCCCTTATGTTTTTTTTTCAGGTCAAAACTTTGACATCCGATATCTCGGCTCTGGAAGGGTCTAGAGCCTCCATTTTTGCGCACTGGTCGAAGTCTCGTGGCCCTCTGTCAGAATCCCGAGTTTCAAGAAGATCGGAGGGGGTCAAAATTTCGGCCAAAAACGACAGTGTTACCCCTTATGTTTTTTTTTCAGGTCAAAACTTTGACATCCGATATCTCGGCTCTGGAAGGGTCTAGAGCCTCCATTTTTGCGCGCTGGTCGAAGTCTCGTGGCCCTCTGTCAGAATCAAGAGTTTCAAGAAGATCGGAGGGGGTCAAAATTTCGGCCAAAAACGACAGTGTTACCCCTTATGTTTTTTTTTCGGGTCAAAACTTTGACATCCGATATCTCGGCTCTGGAAGGGTCTAGAGCCTCCATTTTTGCGCGCTGGTCGAAGTCTCGTGGCCCTCTGTCAGAATCCAGAGTTTCAAGAAGATCGGAGGGGGTCAAAATTTCGGCCAAAAATGACAGTGTTACCCCTTATGTTTTTTTTTCGGGTCAAAACTTTGACATCCGATATCTCGGCTCTGGAAGGGTCTAGAGCCTCCATTTTTGCGCGCTGGTCGAAGTCTCGTGGCCCTCTGTCAGAATCCAGAGTTTCAAGAAGATCGGAGGGGGTCAAAATTTCGGCCAAAAACGACAGTGTTACCCCTTATGTTTTTTTTTCAGGTCAAAACTTTGACATCCGATATCTCGGCTCTGGAAGGGTCTAGAGCCTCCATTTTTGCGCGCTGGTCGAAGTCTCATGGCCCTCTGTCAGAATCCCGAGTTTCAAGAAGATCGGAGGGGGTCAAAATTTTGGCCAAAAACGACAGTGTTACCCCTTATGTTTTTTTTCAGGTCAAAACTTTGACATCCGATATCTCGGCTCTGGAAGGGTCTAGAGCCTCCATTTTTGCGCGCTGGTCGAAGTCTCGTGGCCCTCTGTCAGAATCCCGAGTTTCAAGAAGATCGGAGGGGGTCAAAATTTCGGCCAAAAACGACAGTGTTACCCCTTATGTTTTTTTTTTCAGGTCAAAACTTTGACATCCGATATCTCGGCTCTGGAAGGGTCTAGAGCCTCCATTTTTGCGCGCTGGTCGAAGTCTCGTGGCCCTCTGTCAGAATCCAGAGTTTCAAGAAGATCGGAGGGGGTCAAAATTTCGGCCAAAAACGACAGTGTTACCCCTTATGTTTTTTTTTCAGGTCAAAACTTTGACATCCGATATCTCGGCTCTGGAAGGGTCTAGAGCCTCCATTTTTGCGCGCTGGTCGAAGTCTCGTGGCCCTCTGTCAGAATCCCGAGTTTCAAGAAGATCGGAGGGGGTCAAAATTTCGGCCAAAAACGACAGTGTTACCCCTTATGTTTTTTTTTCAGGTCAAAACTTTGACATCCGATATCTCGGCTCTGGAAGGGTCTAGAGCCTCCATTTTTGCGCGCTGGTCGAAGTCTTGTGGCCCTCTGTCAGAATCCAGAGTTTCAAGAAGATCGGAGGGGGTCAAAATTTTGGCCAAAAACGACAGTGTTACCCCTTATGTTTTTTTTTCAGGTCAAAACTTTGACATCCGATATCTCGGCTCTGGAAGGGTCTAGAGCCTCCATTTTTGCGCGCTGGTCGAAGTCTCGTGGCCCTCTGTCAGAATCCAGAGTTTCAAGAAGATCGGAGGGGGTCAAAATTTCGGCCAAAAACGACAGTGTTACCCCTTATGTTTTTTTTTCGGGTCAAAACTTTGACATCCGATATCTCGGCTCTGGAAGGGTCTAGAGCCTCCATTTTTGCGCGCTGGTCGAAGTCTCGTGGCCCTCTGTCAGAATCCAGAGTTTCAAGAAGATCGGAGGGGGTCAAAATTTCGGCCAAAAACGACAGTGTTACCCCTTATGTTTTTTTTCAGGTCAAAACTTTGACATCCGATATCTCGGCTCTGGAAGGGTCTAGAGCCTCCATTTTTGCGCGCTGGTCGAAGTCTCGTGGCCCTCTGTCAGAATCCAGAGTTTCAAGAAGATCGGAGGGGGTCAAAATTTCGGCCAAAAACGACAGTGTTACCCCTTATGTTTTTTTTTTCAGGTCAAAACTTTGACATCCAATATCTCGGCTCTGGAAGGGTCTAGAGCCTCCATTTTTGCGCGCTGGTCGAAGTCTCGTGGCCCTCTGTCAGAATCCAGAGTTTCAAGAAGATCGGAGGGGATCAAAATTTTGGCCAAAAACGACAGTGTTACCCCTTATGTTTTTTTTTCAGGTCAAAACTTTGACATCCGATATCTCGGCTCTGGAAGGGTCTAGAGCCTCCATTTTTGCGCGCTGGTCGAAGTCTCGTGGCCCTCTGTCAGAATCCCGAGTTTCAAGAAGATCGGAGGGGGTCAAAATTTCGGCCAAAAACGACAGTGTTACCCCTTATGTTTTTTTTTTCAGGTCAAAACTTTGACATCCGATATCTCGGCTCTGGAAGGGTCTAGAGCCTCCATTTTTGCGCGCTGGTCGAAGTCTCGTGGCCCTCTGTCAGAATCCAGAGTTTCAAGAAGATCGGAGGGGGTCAAAATTTCGGCCAAAAACGACAGTGTTACCCCTTATGTTTTTTTTTCAGGTCAAAACTTTGACATCCGATATCTCGGCTCTGGAAGGGTCTAGAGCCTCCATTTTTGCGCGCTGGTCGAAGTCTCGTGGCCCTCTGTCAGAATCCCGAGTTTCAAGAAGATCGGAGGGGGTCAAAATTTCGGCCAAAAACGACAGTGTTACCCCTTATGTTTTTTTTTTCAGGTCAAAACTTTGACATCCGATATCTCGGCTCTGGAAGGGTCTAGAGCCTCCATTTTTGCGCGCTGGTCGAAGTCTCGTGGCCCTCTGTCAGAATCCAGAGTTTCAAGAAGATCGGAGGGGGTCAAAATTTCGGCCAAAAACGACAGTGTTACCCCTTATGTTTTTTTTTCAGGTCAAAACTTTGACATCCGATATCTCGGCTCTGGAAGGGTCTAGAGCCTCCATTTTTGCGCGCTGGTCGAAGTCTCGTGGCCCTCTGTCAGAATCCAGAGTTTCAAGAAGATCGGAGGGGGTCAAAATTTCGGCCAAAAACGACAGTGTTACCCCTTATGTTTTTTTTTTCGGGTCAAAACTTTGACATCCGATATCTCGGCTCTGGAAGGGTCTAGAGCCTCCATTTTTGCGCGCTGGTCGAAGTCTCGTGGCCCTCTGTCAGAATCCAGAGTTTCAAGAAGATCGGAGGGGGTCAAAATTTCGGCCAAAAACGACAGTGTTACCCCTTATGTTTTTTTTTCAGGTCAAAACTTTGACATCCGATATCTCGGCTCTGGAAGGGTCTAGAGCCTCCATTTTTGCGCGCTGGTCGAAGTCTCGTGGCCCTCTGTCAGAATCCCGAGTTTCAAGAAGATCGGAGGGGGTCAAAATTTCGGCCAAAAACGACAGTGTTACCCCTTATGTTTTTTTTTCAGGTCAAAACTTTGACATCCGATATCTCGGCTCTGGAAGGGTCTAGAGCCTCCATTTTTGCGCGCTGGTCGAAGTCTCGTGGCCCTCTGTCAGAATCCAGAGTTTCAAGAAGATCGGAGGGGGTCAAAATTTCGGCCAAAAACGACAGTGTTACCCCTTATGTTTTTTTTTTCAGGTCAAAACTTTGACATCCGATATCTCGGCTCTGGAAGGGTCTAGAGCCTCCATTTTTGCGCGCTGGTCGAAGTCTCATGGCCCTCTGTCAGAATCCCGAGTTTCAAGAAGATCGGAGGGGGTCAAAATTTTGGCCAAAAACGACAGTGTTACCCCTTATGTTTTTTTTTCAGGTCAAAACTTTGACATCCGATATCTCGGCTCTGGAAGGGTCTAGAGCCTCCATTTTTGCGCGCTGGTCGAAGTCTCGTGGCCCTCTGTCAGAATCCCGAGTTTCAAGAAGATCGGAGGGGGTCAAAATTTCGGCCAAAAACGACAGTGTTACCCCTTATGTTTTTTTTTTCAGGTCAAAACTTTGACATCCGATATCTCGGCTCTGGAAGGGTCTAGAGCCTCCATTTTTGCACGCTGGTCGAAGTCTCGTGGCCCTCTGTCAGAATCCAGAGTTTCAAGAAGATCGGAGGGGGTCAAAATTTCGGCCAAAAATGACAGTGTTACCCCTTATGTTTTTTTTTCGGGTCAAAACTTTGACATCCGATATCTCGGCTCTGGAAGGGTCTAGAGCCTCCATTTTTGCGCGCTGGTCGAAGTCTCGTGGCCCTCTGTCAGAATCCAGAGTTTCAAGAAGATCGGAGGGGGTCAAAATTTCGGCCAAAAACGACAGTGTTACCCCTTATGTTTTTTTTTCAGGTCAAAACTTTGACATCCGATATCTCGGCTCTGGAAGGGTCTAGAACCTCCATTTTTGCGCGCTGGTCGAAGTCTCGTGGCCCTCTGTCAGAATCCCGAGTTTCAAGAAGATCGGAGGGGGTCAAAATTTCGGCCAAAAACGACAGTGTTACCCCTTATGTTTTTTTTTTCAGGTCAAAACTTTGACATCCGATATCTCGGCTCTGGAAGGGTCTAGAGCCTCCATTTTCGCGCGCTGGTCGAAGTCTCGTGGCCCTCTGTCAGAATCCAGAGTTTCAAGAAGATCGGAGGGGGTCAAAATTTCGGCCAAAAACGACAGTGTTACCCCTTATGTTTTTTTTTCAGGTCAAAACTTTGACATCCGATATCTCGGCTCTGGAAGGGTCTAGAGCCTCCATTTTTGCGCGCTGGTCGAAGTCTCGTGGCCCTCTGTCAGAATCCAGAGTTTCAAGAAGATCGGAGGGGGTCAAAATTTCGGCCAAAAACGACAGTGTTACCCCTTATGTTTTTTTTTCAGGTCAAAAGTTTGACATCCGATATCTCGGCTCTGGAAGGGTCTAGAGCCTCCATTTTTGCGCGCTGGTCGAAGTCTCATGGCCCTCTGTCAGAATCCCGAGTTTCAAGAAGATCGGAGGGGGTCAAAATTTTGGCCAAAAACGACAGTGTTACCCCTTATGTTTTTTTTTCAGGTCAAAACTTTGACATCCGATATCTCGGCTCTGGAAGGGTCTAGAGCCTCCATTTTTGCGCGCTGGTTGAAGTCTCGTGGCCCTCTGTCAGAATCCCGAGTTTCAAGAAGATCGGAGGGGGTCAAAATTTCGGCCAAAAACGACAGTGTTACCCCTTATGTTTTTTTTTTCAGGTCAAAACTTTGACATCCGATATCTCGGCTCTGGAAGGGTCTAGAGCCTCCATTTTGCGCGCTGGTCGAAGTCTCGTGGCCCTCTGTCAGAATCCCGAGTTTCAAGAAGATCGGAGGGGGTCAAAATTTCGGCCAAAAACGACAGTGTTACCCCTTATGTTTTTTTTTTCAGGTCAAAACTTTGACATCCGATATCTCGGCTCTGGAAGGGTCTAGAGCCTCCATTTTTGCGCGCTGGTCGAAGTCTCGTGGCCCTCTGTCAGAATCCAGAGTTTCAAGAAGATCGGAGGGGGTCAAAATTTCGGCCAAAAACGACAGTGTTACCCCTTATGTTTTTTTTTCAGGTCAAAACTTTGACATCCGATATCTCGGCTCTGGAAGGGTCTAGAGTCTCCATTTTTGCGCGCTGGTCGAAGTCTCGTGGCCCTCTGTCAGAATCCAGAGTTTCAAGAAGATCGGAGGGGGTCAAAATTTCGGCCAAAAACGACAGTGTTACCCCTTATGTTTTTTTTTCAGGTCAAAACTTTGACATCCGATATCTCGGCTCTGGAAGGGTCTAGAGCCTCCATTTTTGCGCGCTGGTCGAAGTCTCGTGGCCCTCTGTCAGAATCCAGAGTTTCAAGAAGATCGGAGGGGGTCAAAATTTCGGCCAAAAACGACAGTGTTACCCCTTATGTTTTTTTTTCAGGTCAAAAGTTTGACATCCGATATCTCGGCTCTGGAAGGGTCTAGAGCCTCCATTTTTGCGCGCTGGTCGAAGTCTCATGGCCCTCTGTCAGAATCCCGAGTTTCAAGAAGATCGGAGGGGGTCAAAATTTTGGCCAAAAACGACAGTGTTACCCCTTATGTTTTTTTTTCAGGTCAAAACTTTGACATCCGATATCTCGGCTCTGGAAGGGTCTAGAGCCTCCATTTTTGCGCGCTGGTTGAAGTCTCGTGGCCCTCTGTCAGAATCCCGAGTTTCAAGAAGATCGGAGGGGGTCAAAATTTCGGCCAAAAACGACAGTGTTACCCCTTATGTTTTTTTTTTCAGGTCAAAACTTTGACATCCGATATCTCGGCTCTGGAAGGGTCTAGAGCCTCCATTTTGCGCGCTGGTCGAAGTCTCGTGGCCCTCTGTCAGAATCCCGAGTTTCAAGAAGATCGGAGGGGGTCAAAATTTCGGCCAAAAACGACAGTGTTACCCCTTATGTTTTTTTTTTCAGGTCAAAACTTTGACATCCGATATCTCGGCTCTGGAAGGGTCTAGAGCCTCCATTTTTGCGCGCTGGTCGAAGTCTCGTGGCCCTCTGTCAGAATCCAGAGTTTCAAGAAGATCGGAGGGGGTCAAAATTTCGGCCAAAAACGACAGTGTTACCCCTTATGTTTTTTTTTCAGGTCAAAACTTTGACATCCGATATCTCGGCTCTGGAAGGGTCTAGAGTCTCCATTTTTGCGCGCTGGTCGAAGTCTCGTGGCCCTCTGTCAGAATCCAGAGTTTCAAGAAGATCGGAGGGGGTCAAAATTTCGGCCAAAAACGACAGTGTTACCCCTTATGTTTTTTTTTTCGGGTCAAAACTTTGACATCCGATATCTCGGCTCTGGAAGGGTCTAGAGCCTCCATTTTTGCGCGCTGGTCGAAGTCTCGTGGCCCTCTGTCAGAATCCAGAGTTTCAAGAAGATCGGAGGGGGTCAAAATTTCGGCCAAAAACGACAGTGTTACCCCTTATGTTTTTTTTTTCGGGTCAAAACTTTGACATCCGATATCTCGGCTCTGGAAGGGTCTAGAGCCTCCATTTTTGCGCGCTGGTCGAAGTCTCGTGGCCCTCTGTCAGAATCCAGAGTTTCAAGAAGATCGGAGGGGGTCAAAATTTCGGCCAAAAACGACAGTGTTACCCCTTATGTTTTTTTTTTCAGGTCAAAACTTTGACATCCGATATCTCGGCTCTGGAAGGGTCTAGAGCCTCCATGTTTGCGCGCTGGTCGAAGTCTCGTGGCCCTCTGTCAGAATCCAGAGTTTCAAGAAGATCGGAGGGGGTCAAAATTTCGGCCAAAAACGACAGTGTTACCCCTTATGTTTTTTTTCAGGTCAAAACTTTGACATCCGATATCTCGGCTCTGGAAGGGTCTAGAGCCTCCATTTTTGCGCGCTGGTCGAAGTCTCGTGGCCCTCTGTCAGAATCCAGAGTTTCAAGAAGATCGGAGGGGGTCAAAATTTCGGCCAAAAACGACAGTGTTACCCCTTATGTTTTTTTTTTCAGGTCAAAACTTTGACATCCAATATCTCGGCTCTGGAAGGGTCTAGAGCCTCCATTTTTGCGCGCTGGTCGAAGTCTCGTGGCCCTCTGTCAGAATCCAGAGTTTCAAGAAGATCGGAGGGGATCAAAATTTTGGCCAAAAACGACAGTGTTACCCCTTATGTTTTTTTTTCAGGTCAAAACTTTGACATCCGATATCTCGGCTCTGGAAGGGTCTAGAGCCTCCATTTTTGCGCGCTGGTCGAAGTCTCGTGGCCCTCTGTCAGAATCCCGAGTTTCAAGAAGATCGGAGGGGGTCAAAATTTCGGCCAAAAACGACAGTGTTACCCCTTATGTTTTTTTTTTCAGGTCAAAACTTTGACATCCGATATCTCGGCTCTGGAAGGGTCTAGAGCCTCCATTTTTGCGCGCTGGTCGAAGTCTCGTGGCCCTCTGTCAGAATCCAGAGTTTCAAGAAGATCGGAGGGGGTCAAAATTTCGGCCAAAAACGACAGTGTTACACCTTATGTTTTTTTTTCAGGTCAAAACTTTGACATCCGATATCTCGGCTCTGGAAGGGTCTAGAGCCTCCATTTTTGCGCGCTGGTCGAAGTCTCGTGGCCCTCTGTCAGAATCCCGAGTTTCAAGAAGATCGGAGGGGGTCAAAATTTCGGCCAAAAACGACAGTGTTACCCCTTATGTTTTTTTTTTCAGGTCAAAACTTTGACATCCGATATCTCGGCTCTGGAAGGGTCTAGAGCCTCCATTTTTGCGCGCTGGTCGAAGTCTCGTGGCCCTCTGTCAGAATCCAGAGTTTCAAGAAGATCGGAGGGGGTCAAAATTTCGGCCAAAAACGACAGTGTTACCCCTTATGTTTTTTTTTCAGGTCAAAACTTTGACATCCGATATCTCGGCTCTGGAAGGGTCTAGAGCCTCCATTTTTGCGCGCTGGTCGAAGTCTCGTGGCCCTCTGTCAGAATCCAGAGTTTCAAGAAGATCGGAGGGGGTCAAAATTTCGGCCAAAAACGACAGTGTTACCCCTTATGTTTTTTTTTCAGGTCAAAACTTTGACATCCGATATCTCGGCTCTGGAAGGGTCTAGAACCTCCATTTTTGCGCGCTGGTCGAAGTCTCGTGGCCCTCTGTCAGAATCCCGAGTTTCAAGAAGATCGGAGGGGGTCAAAATTTCGGCCAAAAACGACAGTGTTACCCCTTATGTTTTTTTTTCAGGTCAAAACTTTGACATCCGATATCTCGGCTCTGGAAGGGTCTAGAGCCTCCATTTTTGCGCGCTGGTCGAAGTCTCATGGCCCTCTGTCAGAATCCCGAGTTTCAAGAAGATCGGAGGGGGTCAAAATTTTGGCCAAAAACGACAGTGTTACCCCTTATGTTTTTTTTTCAGGTCAAAACTTTGACATCCGATATCTCGGCTCTGGAAGGGTCTAGAGCCTCCATTTTTGCGCGCTGGTCGAAGTCTCGTGGCCCTCTGTCAGAATCCTGAGTTTGAAGAAGATCGGAGGGGGTCAAAATTTCGGCCAAAAACGACAGTGTTACCCCTTATGTTTTTTTTTTCAGGTCAAAACTTTGACATCCGATATCTCGGCTCTGGAAGGGTCTAGAGCCTCCATTTTTGCGCGCTGGTCGAAGTCTCGTGGCCCTCTGTCAGAATCCAGAGTTTCAAGAAGATCGGAGGGGGTCAAAATTTCGGCCAAAAATGACAGTGTTACCCCTTATGTTTTTTTTTCGGGTCAAAACTTTGACATCCGATATCTCGGCTCTGGAAGGGTCTAGAGCCTCCATTTTTGCGCGCTGGTCGAAGTCTCGTGGCCCTCTGTCAGAATCCAGAGTTTCAAGAAGATCGGAGGGGGTCAAAATTTCGGCAAAAAACGACAGTGTTACCCCTTATGTTTTTTTTTCAGGTCAAAACTTTGACATCCGATATCTCGGCTCTGGAAGGGTCTAGAACCTCCATTTTTGCGCGCTGGTCGAAGTCTCGTGGCCCTCTGTCAGAATCCCGAGTTTCAAGAAGATCGGAGGGGGTCAAAATTTCGGCCAAAAACGACAGTGTTACCCTTTATGTTTTTTTTTCAGGTCAAAACTTTGACATCCGATATCTCGGCTCTGGAAGGGTCTAGAGCCTCCATTTTTGCGCGCTGGTCGAAGTCTCATGGCCCTCTGTCAGAATCCCGAGTTTCAAGAAGATCGGAGGGGGTCAAAATTTCGGCCAAAAACGACAGTGTTACCCCTTATGTTTTTTTTTTCAGGTCAAAACTTTGACATCCGATATCTCGGCTCTGGAAGGGTCTAGAGCCTCCATTTTTGCGCGCTGGTCGAAGTCTCGTGGCCCTCTGTCAGAATCCCGAGTTTCAAGAAGATCGGAGGGGGTCAAAATTTCGGCCAAAAACGACAGTGTTACCCCTTATGTTTTTTTTTCAGGTCAAAACTTTGACATCCGATATCTCGGCTCTGGAAGGGTCTAGAACCTCCATTTTTGCGCGCTGGTCGAAGTCTCGTGGCCCTCTGTCAGAATCCCGAGTTTCAAGAAGATCGGAGGGGGTCAAAATTTCGGCCAAAAACGACAGTGTTACCCCTTATGTTTTTTTTTCAGGTCAAAACTTTGACATCCGATATCTCGGCTCTGGAAGGGTCTAGAGCCTCCATTTTTGCGCGCTGGTCGAAGTCTCGTGGCCCTCTGTCAGAATCCCGAGTTTCAAGAAGATCGGAGGGGGTCAAAATTTCGGCCAAAAACGACAGTGTTACCCCTTATGTTTTTTTTTTCAGGTCAAAACTTTGACATCCGATATCTCGGCTCTGGAAGGGTCTAGAGCCTCCATTTTTGCGCGCTGGTCGAAGTCTCGTGGCCCTCTGTCAGAATCCAGAGTTTCAAGAAGATCGGAGGGGGTCAAAATTTCGGCCAAAAATGACAGTGTTACCCCTTATGTTTTTTTTTCGGGTCAAAACTTTGACATCCGATATCTCGGCTCTGGAAGGGTCTAGAGCCTCCATTTTTGCGCACTGGTCGAAGTCTCGTGGCCCTCTGTCAGAATCCAGAGTTTCAAGAAGATCGGAGGGGGTCAAAATTTCGGCCAAAAACGACAGTGTTACCCCTTATGTTTTTTTTTCAGGTCAAAACTTTGACATCCGATATCTCGGCTCTGGAAGGGTCTAGAACCTCCATTTTTGCGCGCTGGTCGAAGTCTCGTGGCCCTCTGTCAGAATCCCGAGTTTCAAGAAGATCGGAGGGGGTCAAAATTTCGGCCAAAAACGACAGTGTTACCCCTTATGTTTTTTTTTTCAGGTCAAAACTTTGACATCCGATATCTCGGCTCTGGAAGGGTCTAGAGCCTCCATTTTTGCGCGCTGGTCGAAGTCTCGTGGCCCTCTGTCAGAATCCAGAGTTTCAAGAAGATCGGAGGGGGTCAAAATTTCGGCCAAAAACGACAGTGTTACCCCTTATGTTTTTTTTTTCAGGTCAAAACTTTGACATCCGATATCTCGGCTCTGGAAGGGTCTAGAGCCTCCATTTTTGCGCGCTGGTCGAAGTCTCGTGGCCCTCTGTCAGAATCCAGAGTTTCAAGAAGATCGGAGGGGGTCAAAATTTCGGCCAAAAATGACAGTGTTACCCCTTATGTTTTTTTTTCGGGTCAAAACTTTGACATCCGATATCTCGGCTCTGGAAGGGTCTAGAGCCTCCATTTTTGCGCGCTGGTCGAAATCTCGTGGCCCTCTGTCAGAATCCAGAGTTTCAAGAAGATCGGAGGGGGTCAAAATTTCGGCCAAAAACGACAGTGTTACCCCTTATGTTTTTTTTTTCAGGTCAAAACTTTGACATCCGATATCTCGGCTCTGGAAGGGTCTAGAGCCTCCATTTTTGCGCGCTGGTCGAAGTCTCGTGGCCCTCTGTCAGAATCCAGAGTTTCAAGAAGATCGGAGGGGGTCAAAATTTCGGCCAAAAACGACAGTGTTACCCCTTATGTTTTTTTTTCAGGTCAAAACTTTGACATCCGATATCTCGGCTCTGGAAGGGTCTAGAGCCTCCATTTTTGCGCGCTGGTCGAAGTCTCGTGGCCCTCTTTCAGAATCCAGAGTTTCAAGAAGATCGGAGGGGGTCAAAATTTCGGCCAAAAACGACAGTGTTACCCCTTATGTTTTTTTTTCAGGTCAAAACTTTGACATCCGATATCTCGGCTCTGGAAGGGTCTAGAGCCTCCATTTTTGCGCGCTGGTCGAAGTCTCGTGGCCCTCTGTCAGAATCCCGAGTTTCAAGAAGATCGGAGGGGGTCAAAATTTCGGCCAAAAACGACAGTGTTACCCCTTATGTTTTTTTTCAGGTCAAAACTTTGACATCCGATATCTCGGCTCTGGAAGGGTCTAGAGCCTCCATTTTTGCGCGCTGGTCGAAGTTTCGTGGCCCTCTGTCAGAATCCAGAGTTTCAAGAAGATCGGAGGGGGTCAAAATTTCGGCCAAAAACGACAGTGTTACCCCTTATGTTTTTTTTTCGAGTCAAAACTTTGACATCCGATATCTCGGCTCTGGAAGGGTCTAGAGCCTCCATTTTTGCGCGCTGGTCGAAGTCTCGTGGCCCTCTGTCAGAATCCAGAGTTTCAAGAAGATCGGAGGGGGTCAAAATTTCGGCCAAAAACGACAGTGTTACCCCTTATGTTTTTTTTTCAGGTCAAAACTTTGACATCCGATATCTCGGCTCTGGAAGGGTCTAGAGCCTCCATTTTTGCGCGCTGGTCGAAGTCTTGTGGCCCTCTGTCAGAATCCAGAGTTTCAAGAAGATCGGAGGGGGTCAAAATTTTGGCCAAAAACGACAGTGTTACCCCTTATGTTTTTTTTTCAGGTCAAAACTTTGACATCCGATATCTCGGCTCTGGAAGGGTCTAGAGCCTCCATTTTTGCGCGCTGGTCGAAGTCTCGTGGCCCTCTGTCAGAATCCAGAGTTTCAAGAAGATCGGAGGGGGTCAAAATTTCGGCCAAAAACGACAGTGTTACCCCTTATGTTTTTTTTTTTCAGGTCAAAACTTTGACATCCGATATCTCGGCTCTGGAAGGGTCTAGAGCCTCCATTTTTGCGCGCTGGTCGAAGTCTCGTGGCCCTCTGTCAGAATCCAGAGTTTCAAGAAGATCGGAGGGGGTCAAAATTTCGGCCAAAAACGACAGTGTTACCCCTTATGTTTTTTTTTCAGGTCAAAACTTTGACATCCGATATCTCGGCTCTGGAAGGGTCTAGAGCCTCCATTTTTGCGCGCTGGTCGAAGTCTCGTGGCCCTCTTTCAGAATCCAGAGTTTCAAGAAGATCGGAGGGGGTCAAAATTTCGGCCAAAAACGACAGTGTTACCCCTTATGTTTTTTTTTCAGGTCAAAACTTTGACATCCGATATCTCGGCTCTGGAAGGGTCTAGAGCCTCCATTTTTGCGCGCTGGTCGAAGTCTCGTGGCCCTCTGTCAGAATCCCGAGTTTCAAGAAGATCGGAGGGGGTCAAAATTTCGGCCAAAAACGACAGTGTTACCCCTTATGTTTTTTTTCAGGTCAAAACTTTGACATCCGATATCTCGGCTCTGGAAGGGTCTAGAGCCTCCATTTTTGCGCGCTGGTCGAAGTCTCGTGGCCCTCTGTCAGAATCCAGAGTTTCAAGAAGATCGGAGGGGGTCAAAATTTCGGCCAAAAACGACAGTGTTACCCCTTATGTTTTTTTTTTCAGGTCAAAACTTTGACATCCAATATCTCGGCTCTGGAAGGGTCTAGAGCCTCCATTTTTGCGCGCTGGTCGAAGTCTCGTGGCCCTCTGTCAGAATCCAGAGTTTCAAGAAGATCGGAGGGGATCAAAATTTTGGCCAAAAACGACAGTGTTACCCCTTATGTTTTTTTTTCAGGTCAAAACTTTGACATCCGATATCTCGGCTCTGGAAGGGTCTAGAGCCTCCATTTTTGCGCGCTGGTCGAAGTCTCGTGGCCCTCTGTCAGAATCCCGAGTTTCAAGAAGATCGGAGGGGGTCAAAATTTCGGCCAAAAACGACAGTGTTACCCCTTATGTTTTTTTTTTCAGGTCAAAACTTTGACATCCGATATCTCGGCTCTGGAAGGGTCTAGAGCCTCCATTTTTGCGCGCTGGTCGAAGTCTCGTGGCCCTCTGTCAGAATCCAGAGTTTCAAGAAGATCGGAGGGGGTCAAAATTTCGGCCAAAAACGACAGTGTTACACCTTATGTTTTTTTTTTCAGGTCAAAACTTTGACATCCGATATCTCGGCTCTGGAAGGGTCTAGAGCCTCCATTTTTGCGCGCTGGTCGAAGTCTCGTGGCCCTCTGTCAGAATCCCGAGTTTCAAGAAGATCGGAGGGGGTCAAAATTTCGGCCAAAAACGACAGTGTTACCCCTTATGTTTTTTTTTTCAGGTCAAAACTTTGACATCCGATATCTCGGCTCTGGAAGGGTCTAGAGCCTCCATTTTTGCGCGCTGGTCGAAGTCTCGTGGCCCTCTGTCAGAATCCAGAGTTTCAAGAAGATCGGAGGGGGTCAAAATTTCGGCCAAAAACGACAGTGTTACCCCTTATGTTTTTTTTTCAGGTCAAAACTTTGACATCCGATATCTCGGCTCTGGAAGGGTCTAGAGCCTCCATTTTTGCGCGCTGGTCGAAGTCTCGTGGCCCTCTGTCAGAATCCAGAGTTTCAAGAAGATCGGAGGGGGTCAAAATTTCGGCCAAAAACGACAGTGTTACCCCTTATGTTTTTTTTTCAGGTCAAAACTTTGACATCCGATATCTCGGCTCTGGAAGGGTCTAGAACCTCCATTTTTGCGCGCTGGTCGAAGTCTCGTGGCCCTCTGTCAGAATCCCGAGTTTCAAGAAGATCGGAGGGGGTCAAAATTTCGGCCAAAAACGACAGTGTTACCCCTTATGTTTTTTTTTCAGGTCAAAACTTTGACATCCGATATCTCGGCTCTGGAAGGGTCTAGAGCCTCCATTTTTGCGCGCTGGTCGAAGTCTCATGGCCCTCTGTCAGAATCCCGAGTTTCAAGAAGATCGGAGGGGGTCAAAATTTTGGCCAAAAACGACAGTGTTACCCCTTATGTTTTTTTTTCAGGTCAAAACTTTGACATCCGATATCTCGGCTCTGGAAGGGTCTAGAGCCTCCATTTTTGCGCGCTGGTCGAAGTCTCGTGGCCCTCTGTCAGAATCCTGAGTTTGAAGAAGATCGGAGGGGGTCAAAATTTCGGCCAAAAACGACAGTGTTACCCCTTATGTTTTTTTTTTCAGGTCAAAACTTTGACATCCGATATCTCGGCTCTGGAAGGGTCTAGAGCCTCCATTTTTGCGCGCTGGTCGAAGTCTCGTGGCCCTCTGTCAGAATCCAGAGTTTCAAGAAGATCGGAGGGGGTCAAAATTTCGGCCAAAAATGACAGTGTTACCCCTTATGTTTTTTTTTCGGGTCAAAACTTTGACATCCGATATCTCGGCTCTGGAAGGGTCTAGAGCCTCCATTTTTGCGCGCTGGTCGAAGTCTCGTGGCCCTCTGTCAGAATCCAGAGTTTCAAGAAGATCGGAGGGGGTCAAAATTTCGGCAAAAAACGACAGTGTTACCCCTTATGTTTTTTTTTCAGGTCAAAACTTTGACATCCGATATCTCGGCTCTGGAAGGGTCTAGAACCTCCATTTTTGCGCGCTGGTCGAAGTCTCGTGGCCCTCTGTCAGAATCCCGAGTTTCAAGAAGATCGGAGGGGGTCAAAATTTCGGCCAAAAACGACAGTGTTACCCTTTATGTTTTTTTTTCAGGTCAAAACTTTGACATCCGATATCTCGGCTCTGGAAGGGTCTAGAGCCTCCATTTTTGCGCGCTGGTCGAAGTCTCATGGCCCTCTGTCAGAATCCCGAGTTTCAAGAAGATCGGAGGGGGTCAAAATTTCGGCCAAAAACGACAGTGTTACCCCTTATGTTTTTTTTTTCAGGTCAAAACTTTGACATCCAATATCTCGGCTCTGGAAGGGTCTAGAGCCTCCATTTTTGCGCGCTGGTCGAAGTCTCGTGGCCCTCTGTCAGAATCCCGAGTTTCAAGAAGATCGGAGGGGGTCAAAATTTCGGCCAAAAACGACAGTGTTACCCCTTATGTTTTTTTTTCAGGTCAAAACTTTGACATCCGATATCTCGGCTCTGGAAGGGTCTAGAACCTCCATTTTTGCGCGCTGGTCGAAGTCTCGTGGCCCTCTGTCAGAATCCCGAGTTTCAAGAAGATCGGAGGGGGTCAAAATTTCGGCCAAAAACGACAGTGTTACCCCTTATGTTTTTTTTTCAGGTCAAAACTTTGACATCCGATATCTCGGCTCTGGAAGGGTCTAGAGCCTCCATTTTTGCGCGCTGGTCGAAGTCTCGTGGCCCTCTGTCAGAATCCCGAGTTTCAAGAAGATCGGAGGGGGTCAAAATTTCGGCCAAAAACGACAGTGTTACCCCTTATGTTTTTTTTTTCAGGTCAAAACTTTGACATCCGATATCTCGGCTCTGGAAGGGTCTAGAGCCTCCATTTTTGCGCGCTGGTCGAAGTCTCGTGGCCCTCTGTCAGAATCCAGAGTTTCAAGAAGATCGGAGGGGGTCAAAATTTCGGCCAAAAATGACAGTGTTACCCCTTATGTTTTTTTTTCGGGTCAAAACTTTGACATCCGATATCTCGGCTCTGGAAGGGTCTAGAGCCTCCATTTTTGCGCGCTGGTCGAAGTCTCGTGGCCCTCTGTCAGAATCCAGAGTTTCAAGAAGATCGGAGGGGGTCAAAATTTCGGCCAAAAACGACAGTGTTACCCCTTATGTTTTTTTTTCAGGTCAAAACTTTGACATCCGATATCTCGGCTCTGGAAGGGTCTAGAACCTCCATTTTTGCGCGCTGGTCGAAGTCTCGTGGCCCTCTGTCAGAATCCCGAGTTTCAAGAAGATCGGAGGGGGTCAAAATTTCGGCCAAAAACGACAGTGTTACCCCTTATGTTTTTTTTTTCAGGTCAAAACTTTGACATCCGATATCTCGGCTCTGGAAGGGTCTAGAGCCTCCATTTTTGCGCGCTGGTCGAAGTCTCGTGGCCCTCTGTCAGAATCCAGAGTTTCAAGAAGATCGGAGGGGGTCAAAATTTCGGCCAAAAACGACAGTGTTACCCCTTATGTTTTTTTTTTCAGGTCAAAACTTTGACATCCGATATCTCGGCTCTGGAAGGGTCTAGAGCCTCCATTTTTGCGCGCTGGTCGAAGTCTCGTGGCCCTCTGTCAGAATCCAGAGTTTCAAGAAGATCGGAGGGGGTCAAAATTTCGGCCAAAAATGACAGTGTTACCCCTTATGTTTTTTTTTCGGGTCAAAACTTTGACATCCGATATCTCGGCTCTGGAAGGGTCTAGAGCCTCCATTTTTGCGCGCTGGTCGAAATCTCGTGGCCCTCTGTCAGAATCCAGAGTTTCAAGAAGATCGGAGGGGGTCAAAATTTCGGCCAAAAACGACAGTGTTACCCCTTATGTTTTTTTTTTCAGGTCAAAACTTTGACATCCGATATCTCGGCTCTGGAAGGGTCTAGAGCCTCCATTTTTGCGCGCTGGTCGAAGTCTCGTGGCCCTCTGTCAGAATCCAGAGTTTCAAGAAGATCGGAGGGGGTCAAAATTTCGGCCAAAAACGACAGTGTTACCCCTTATGTTTTTTTTTCAGGTCAAAACTTTGACATCCGATATCTCGGCTCTGGAAGGGTCTAGAGCCTCCATTTTTGCGCGCTGGTCGAAGTCTCGTGGCCCTCTTTCAGAATCCAGAGTTTCAAGAAGATCGGAGGGGGTCAAAATTTCGGCCAAAAACGACAGTGTTACCCCTTATGTTTTTTTTTCAGGTCAAAACTTTGACATCCGATATCTCGGCTCTGGAAGGGTCTAGAGCCTCCATTTTTGCGCGCTGGTCGAAGTCTCGTGGCCCTCTGTCAGAATCCCGAGTTTCAAGAAGATCGGAGGGGGTCAAAATTTCGGCCAAAAACGACAGTGTTACCCCTTATGTTTTTTTTCAGGTCAAAACTTTGACATCCGATATCTCGGCTCTGGAAGGGTCTAGAGCCTCCATTTTTGCGCGCTGGTCGAAGTTTCGTGGCCCTCTGTCAGAATCCAGAGTTTCAAGAAGATCGGAGGGGGTCAAAATTTCGGCCAAAAACGACAGTGTTACCCCTTATGTTTTTTTTTCGAGTCAAAACTTTGACATCCGATATCTCGGCTCTGGAAGGGTCTAGAGCCTCCATTTTTGCGCGCTGGTCGAAGTCTCGTGGCCCTCTGTCAGAATCCAGAGTTTCAAGAAGATCGGAGGGGGTCAAAATTTCGGCCAAAAACGACAGTGTTACCCCTTATGTTTTTTTTTCAGGTCAAAACTTTGACATCCGATATCTCGGCTCTGGAAGGGTCTAGAGCCTCCATTTTTGCGCGCTGGTCGAAGTCTTGTGGCCCTCTGTCAGAATCCAGAGTTTCAAGAAGATCGGAGGGGGTCAAAATTTTGGCCAAAAACGACAGTGTTACCCCTTATGTTTTTTTTTCAGGTCAAAACTTTGACATCCGATATCTCGGCTCTGGAAGGGTCTAGAGCCTCCATTTTTGCGCGCTGGTCGAAGTCTCGTGGCCCTCTGTCAGAATCCAGAGTTTCAAGAAGATCGGAGGGGGTCAAAATTTCGGCCAAAAACGACAGTGTTACCCCTTATGTTTTTTTTTTCAGGTCAAAACTTTGACATCCGATATCTCGGCTCTGGAAGGGTCTAGAGCCTCCATTTTTGCGCGCTGGTCGAAGTCTCGTGGCCCTCTGTCAGAATCCAGAGTTTCAAGAAGATCGGAGGGGGTCAAAATTTCGGCCAAAAACGACAGTGTTACCCCTTATGTTTTTTTTTTCAGGTCAAAACTTTGACATCCGATATCTCGGCTCTGGAAGGGTCTAGAGCCTCCATTTTTGCGCGCTGGTCGAAGTCTCGTGGCCCTCTGTCAGAATCCAGAGTTTCAAGAAGATCGGAGGGGGTCAAAATTTTGGCCAAAAACGACAGTGTTACCCCTTATGTTTTTTTTTCAGGTCAAAACTTTGACATCCGATATCTCGGCTCTGGAAGGGTCTAGAGCCTCCATTTTTGCGCGCTGGTCGAAGTCTCGTGGCCCTCTGTCAGAATCCCGAGTTTCAAGAAGATCGGAGGGGGTCAAAATTTCGGCCAAAAACGACAGTGTTACCCCTTATGTTTTTTTTTTTCAGGTCAAAACTTTGACATCCGATATCTCGGCTCTGGAAGGGTCTAGAGCCTCCATTTTTGCGCGCTGGTCGAAGTCTCGTGGCCCTCTGTCAGAATCCAGAGTTTCAAGAAGATCGGAGGGGGTCAAAATTTCGGCCAAAAACGACAGTGTTACCCCTTATGTTTTTTTTTCAGGTCAAAACTTTGACATCCGATATCTCGGCTCTGGAAGGGTCTAGAGCCTCCATTTTTGCGCGCTGGTCGAAGTCTCGTGGCCCTCTGTCAGAATCCAGAGTTTCAAGAAGATCGGAGGGGGTCAAAATTTCGGCCAAAAATGACAGTGTTACCCCTTATGTTTTTTTTTTCGGGTCAAAACTTTGACATCCGATATCTCGGCTCTGGAAGGGTCTAGAGCCTCCATTTTTGCGCGCTGGTCGAAGTCTCGTGGCCCTCTGTCAGAATCCAGAGTTTCAAGAAGATCGGAGGGGGTCAAAATTTCGGCCAAAAACGACAGTGTTACCCCTTATGTTTTTTTTTTCAGGTCAAAACTTTGACATCCGATATCTCGGCTCTGGAAGGGTCTAGAGCCTCCATTTTTGCGCGCTGGTCGAAGTCTCGTGGCCCTCTGTCAGAATCCAGAGTTTCAAGAAGATCGGAGGGGGTCAAAATTTCGGCCAAAAACGACAGTGTTACCCCTTATGTTTTTTTTTCAGGTCAAAACTTTGACATCCGATATCTCGGCTCTGGAAGGGTCTTGAGCCTCCATTTTTGCGCGCTGGTCGAAGTCTCGTGGCCCTCTGTCAGAATCCCGAGTTTCAAGAAGATCGGAGGGGGTCAAAATTTCGGCCAAAAACGACAGTGTTACCCCTTATGTTTTTTTTTTCAGGTCAAAACTTTGACATCCGATATCTCGGCTCTGGAAGGGTCTAGAGCCTCCATTTTTGCGAGCTGGTCGAAGTCTCGTGGCCCTCTGTCAGAATCCAGAGTTTCAAGAAGATCGGAGGGGGTCAAAATTTCGGCCAAAAACGACAGTGTTACCCCTTATGTTTTTTTTTTCAGGTCAAAACTTTGACATCCGATATCTCGGCTCTGGAAGGGTCTAGAGCCTCCATTTTTGCGTGCTGGTCGAAGTCTCGTGGCCCTCTGTCAGAATCCAGAGTTTCAAGAAGATCGGAGGGGGTCAAAATTTCGGCCAAAAACGACAGTGTTACCCCTTATGTTTTTTTTTTCGGGTCAAAACTTTGACATCCGATATCTCGGCTCTGGAAGGGTCTAGAGCCTCCATTTTTGCGCGCTGGTCGAAGTCTCGTGGCCCTCTGTCAGAATCCAGAGTTTCAAGAAGATCGGAGGGGGTCAAAATTTCGGCCAAAAACGACAGTGTTACCCCTTATGTTTTTTTTTTCAGGTCAAAACTTTGACATCCGATATCTCGGCTCTGGAAGGGTCTAGAGCCTCCATTTTTGCGCGCTGGTCGAAGTCTCGTGGCCCTCTGTCAGAATCCAGAGTTTCAAGAAGATTGGAGGGGGTCAAAATTTCGGCCAAAAACGACAGTGTTACCCCTTATGTTTTTTTTTCAGGTCAAAACTTTGACATCCGATATCTCGGCTCTGGAAGGGTCTAGAGCCTCCATTTTTGCGCGCTGGTCGAAGTCTCGTGGCCCTCTGTCAGAATCCAGAGTTTCAAGAAGATCGGAGGGGGTCAAAATTTCGGCCAAAAACGACAGTGTTACCCCTTATGTTTTTTTTTTCAGGTCAAAACTTTGACATCCGATATCTCGGCTCTGGAAGGGTCTAGAGCCTCCATTTTTGCGCGCTGGTCGAAGTCTCATGGCCCTCTGTCAGAATCCCGAGTTTCAAGAAGATCAGAGGGGGTCAAAATTTCGGCCAAAAACGACAGTGTTACCCCTTATGTTTTTTTTTTCAGGTCAAAACTTTGACATCCGATATCTCGGCTCTGGAAGGGTCTAGAGCCTCCATTTTTGCGCGCTGGTCGAAGTCTCGTGGCCCTCTGTCAGAATCCAGAGTTTCAAGAAGATCGGAGGGGGTCAAAATTTCGGCCAAAAACGACAGTGTTACCCCTTATGTTTTTTTTTCAGGTCAAAACTTTGACATCCGATATCTCGGCTCTGGAAGGGTCTTGAGCCTCCATTTTTGCGCGCTGGTCGAAGTCTCGTGGCCCTCTGTCAGAATCCCGAGTTTCAAGAAGATCGGAGGGGGTCAAAATTTCGGCCAAAAACGACAGTGTTACCCCTTATGTTTTTTTTTTCAGGTCAAAACTTTGACATCCGATATCTCGGCTCTGGAAGGGTCTAGAGCCTCCATTTTTGCGAGCTGGTCGAAGTCTCGTGGCCCTCTGTCAGAATCCAGAGTTTCAAGAAGATCGGAGGGGGTCAAAATTTCGGCCAAAAACGACAGTGTTACCCCTTATGTTTTTTTTTTCAGGTCAAAACTTTGACATCCGATATCTCGGCTCTGGAAGGGTCTAGAGCCTCCATTTTTGCGTGCTGGTCGAAGTCTCGTGGCCCTCTGTCAGAATCCAGAGTTTCAAGAAGATCGGAGGGGGTCAAAATTTCGGCCAAAAACGACAGTGTTACCCCTTATGTTTTTTTTTTCGGGTCAAAACTTTGACATCCGATATCTCGGCTCTGGAAGGGTCTAGAGCCTCCATTTTTGCGCGCTGGTCGAAGTCTCGTGGCCCTCTGTCAGAATCCAGAGTTTCAAGAAGATCGGAGGGGGTCAAAATTTCGGCCAAAAACGACAGTGTTACCCCTTATGTTTTTTTTTTCAGGTCAAAACTTTGACATCCGATATCTCGGCTCTGGAAGGGTCTAGAGCCTCCATTTTTGCGCGCTGGTCGAAGTCTCGTGGCCCTCTGTCAGAATCCAGAGTTTCAAGAAGATTGGAGGGGGTCAAAATTTCGGCCAAAAACGACAGTGTTACCCCTTATGTTTTTTTTTCAGGTCAAAACTTTGACATCCGATATCTCGGCTCTGGAAGGGTCTAGAGCCTCCATTTTTGCGCGCTGGTCGAAGTCTCGTGGCCCTCTGTCAGAATCCAGAGTTTCAAGAAGATCGGAGAGGGTCAAAATTTCGGCCAAAAACGACAGTGTTACCCCTTATGTTTTTTTTTCAGGTCAAAACTTTGACATCCGATATCTCGGCTCTGGAAGGGTCTAGAGCCTCCATTTTTGCGCGCTGGTCGAAGTCTCATGGCCCTCTGTCAGAATCCCGAGTTTCAAGAAGATCAGAGGGGGTCAAAATTTCGGCCAAAAACGACAGTGTTACCCCTTATGTTTTTTTTTTCAGGTCAAAACTTTGACATCCGATATCTCGGCTCTGGAAGGGTCTAGAGCCTCCATTTTTGCACGCTGGTCGAAGTCTCGTGGCCCTCTGTCAGAATCCAGAGTTTCAAGAAGATCGGAGGGGGTCAAAATTTCGGCCAAAAATGACAGTGTTACCCCTTATGTTTTTTTTTCGGGTCAAAACTTTGACATCCGATATCTCGGCTCTGGAAGGGTCTAGAGCCTCCATTTTTGCGCGCTGGTCGAAGTCTCGTGGCCCTCTGTCAGAATCCAGAGTTTCAAGAAGATCGGAGGGGGTCAAAATTTCGGCCAAAAACGACAGTGTTACCCCTTATGTTTTTTTTTCAGGTCAAAACTTTGACATCCGATATCTCGGCTCTGGAAGGGTCTAGAACCTCCATTTTTGCGCGCTGGTCGAAGTCTCGTGGCCCTCTGTCAGAATCCCGAGTTTCAAGAAGATCGGAGGGGGTCAAAATTTCGGCCAAAAACGACAGTGTTACCCCTTATGTTTTTTTTTCAGGTCAAAACTTTGACATCCGATATCTCGGCTCTGGAAGGGTCTAGAGCCTCCATTTTTGCGCGCTGGTCGAAGTCTCGTGGCCCTCTGTCAGAATCCAGAGTTTCAAGAAGATCGGAGGGGGTCAAAATTTCGGCCAAAAACGACAGTGTTACCCCTTATGTTTTTTTTTTCAGGTCAAAACTTTGACATCCGATATCTCGGCTCTGGAAGGGTCTAGAGCCTCCATTTTTGCGCGCTGGTCGAAGTCTCGTGGCCCTCTGTCAGAATCCAGAGTTTCAAGAAGATCGGAGGGGGTCAAAATTTCGGCCAAAAACGACAGTGTTACCCCTTATGTTTTTTTTTCAGGTCAAAAGTTTGACATCCGATATCTCGGCTCTGGAAGGGTCTAGAGCCTCCATTTTTGCGCGCTGGTCGAAGTCTCATGGCCCTCTGTCAGAATCCCGAGTTTCAAGAAGATCGGAGGGGGTCAAAATTTTGGCCAAAAACGACAGTGTTACCCCTTATGTTTTTTTTTCAGGTCAAAACTTTGACATCCGATATCTCGGCTCTGGAAGGGTCTAGAGCCTCCATTTTTGCGCGCTGGTTGAAGTCTCGTGGCCCTCTGTCAGAATCCCGAGTTTCAAGAAGATCGGAGGGGGTCAAAATTTCGGCCAAAAACGACAGTGTTACCCCTTATGTTTTTTTTTTCAGGTTAAAACTTTGACATCCGATATCTCGGCTCTGGAAGGGTCTAGAGCCTCCATTTTTGCGCGCTGGTCGAAGTCTCGTGGCCCTCTGTCAGAATCCAGAGTTTCAAGAAGATCGGAGGGGGTCAAAATTTCGGCCAAAAACGACAGTGTTACCCCTTATGTTTTTTTTTCAGGTCAAAACTTTGACATCCGATATCTCGGCTCTGGAAGGGTCTAGAGTCTCCATTTTTGCGCGCTGGTCGAAGTCTCGTGGCCCTCTGTCAGAATCCAGAGTTTCAAGAAGATCGGAGGGGGTCAAAATTTCGGCCAAAAACGACAGTGTTACCCCTTATGTTTTTTTTTTCGGGTCAAAACTTTGACATCCGATATCTCGGCTCTGGAAGGGTCTAGAGCCTCCATTTTTGCGCGCTGGTCGAAGTCTCGTGGCCCTCTGTCAGAATCCAGAGTTTCAAGAAGATCGGAGGGGGTCAAAATTTCGGCCAAAAACGACAGTGTTACCCCTTATGTTTTTTTTTTAGGTCAAAACTTTGACATCCGATATCTCGGCTCTGGAAGGGTCTAGAGCCTCCATTTTTGCGCGCTGGTCGAAGTCTCGTGGCCCTCTGTCAGAATCCCGAGTTTCAAGAAGATCGGAGGGGGTCAAAATTTCGGCCAAAAACGACAGTGTTACCCCTTATGTTTTTTTTTCAGGTCAAAACTTTGACATCCGATATCTCGGCTCTGGAAGGGTCTAGAGCCTCCATTTTTGCGCGCTGGTCGAAGTCTTGTGGCCCTCTGTCAGAATCCAGAGTTTCAAGAAGATCGGAGGGGGTCAAAATTTCGGCCAAAAACGACAGTGTTACCCCTTATGTTTTTTTTTTTCAGGTCAAAACTTTGACATCCGATATCTCGGCTCTGGAAGGGTCTAGAGCCTCCATTTTTGCGCGCTGGTCGAAGTCTCATGGCCCTCTGTCAGAATCCCGAGTTTCAAGAAGATCGGAGGGGGTCAAAATTTTGGCCAAAAACGACAGTGTTACCCCTTATGTTTTTTTTTTCAGGTCAAAACTTTGACATCCGATATCTCGGCTCTGGAAGGGTCTAGAGCCTCCATTTTTGCGCGCTGGTCGAAGTCTCGTGGCCCTCTGTCAGAATCCCGAGTTTCAAGAAGATCGGAGGGGGTCAAAATTTCGGCCAAAAACGACAGTGTTACCCCTTATGTTTTTTTTTTCAGGTCAAAACTTTGACATCCGATATCTCGGCTCTGGAAGGGTCTAGAGCCTCCATTTTTGCGCGCTGGTCGAAGTCTCGTGGCCCTCTGTCAGAATCCAGAGTTTCAAGAAGATCGGAGGGGGTCAAAATTTCGGCCAAAAATGACAGTGTTACCCCTTATGTTTTTTTTTTCGGGTCAAAACTTTGACATCCGATATCTCGGCTCTGGAAGGTTCTAGAGCCTCCATTTTTGCGCGCTGGTCGAAGTCTCGTGGCCCTCTGTCAGAATCCAGAGTTTCAAGAAGATCGGAGGGGGTCAAAATTTTGGCCAAAAACGACAGTGTTACCCCTTATGTTTTTTTTTCAGGTCAAAACTTTGACATCCGATATCTCGGCTCTGGAAGGGTCTAGAACCTCCATTTTTGCGCGCTGGTCGAAGTCTCGTGGCCCTCTGTCAGAATCCCGAGTTTCAAGAAGATCGGAGGGGGTCAAAATTTCGGCCAAAAACGACAGTGTTACCCCTTATGTTTTTTTTTTCAGGTCAAAACTTTGACATCCGATATCTCGGCTCTGGAAGGGTCTAGAGCCTCCATTTTTGCGCGCTGGTCGAAGTCTCGTGGCCCTCTGTCAGAATCCAGAGTTTCAAGAAGATCGGAGGGGGTCAAAATTTCGGCCAAAAACGACAGTGTTACCCCTTATGTTTTTTTTTCAGGTCAAAACTTTGACATCCGATATCTCGGCTCTGGAAGGGTCTAGAGCCTCCATTTTTGCGCGCTGGTCGAAGTCTCGTGGCCCTCTTTCAGAATCCAGAGTTTCAAGAAGATCGGAGGGGGTCAAAATTTCGGCCAAAAACGACAGTGTTACCCCTTATGTTTTTTTTTCAGGTCAAAACTTTGACATCCGATATCTCGGCTCTGGAAGGGTCTAGAGCCTCCATTTTTGCGCGCTGGTCGAAGTCTCGTGGCCCTCTGTCAGAATCCCGAGTTTCAAGAAGATCGGAGGGGGTCAAAATTTCGGCCAAAAACGACAGTGTTACCCCTTATGTTTTTTTTTTCAGGTCAAAACTTTGACATCCGATATCTCGGCTCTGGAAGGGTCTAGAGCCTCCATTTTGCGCGCTGGTCGAAGTCTCGTGGCCCTCTGTCAGAATCCCGAGTTTCAAGAAGATCGGAGGGGGTCAAAATTTCGGCCAAAAACGACAGTGTTACCCCTTATGTTTTTTTTTTCAGGTCAAAACTTTGACATCCGATATCTCGGCTCTGGAAGGGTCTAGAGCCTCCATTTTTGCGCGCTGGTCGAAGTCTCGTGGCCCTCTGTCAGAATCCAGAGTTTCAAGAAGATCGGAGGGGGTCAAAATTTCGGCCAAAAACGACAGTGTTACCCCTTATGTTTTTTTTTCAGGTCAAAACTTTGACATCCGATATCTCGGCTCTGGAAGGGTCTAGAGTCTCCATTTTTGCGCGCTGGTCGAAGTCTCGTGGCCCTCTGTCAGAATCCAGAGTTTCAAGAAGATCGGAGGGGGTCAAAATTTCGGCCAAAAACGACAGTGTTACCCCTTATGTTTTTTTTTTCGGGTCAAAACTTTGACATCCGATATCTCGGCTCTGGAAGGGTCTAGAGCCTCCATTTTTGCGCGCTGGTCGAAGTCTCGTGGCCCTCTGTCAGAATCCAGAGTTTCAAGAAGATCGGAGGGGGTCAAAATTTCGGCCAAAAACGACAGTGTTACCCCTTATGTTTTTTTTTCAGGTCAAAACTTTGACATCCGATATCTCGGCTCTGGAAGGGTCTAGAGCCTCCATTTTTGCGCGCTGGTCGAAGTCTCGTGGCCCTCTGTCAGAATCCCGAGTTTCAAGAAGATCGGAGGGGGTCAAAATTTCGGCCAAAAACGACAGTGTTACCCCTTATGTTTTTTTTTCAGGTCAAAACTTTGACATCCGATATCTCGGCTCTGGAAGGGTCTAGAGCCTCCATTTTTGCGCGCTGGTCGAAGTCTCGTGGCCCTCTGTCAGAATCCCGAGTTTCAAGAAGATCGGAGGGGGTCAAAATTTCGGCCAAAAACGACAGTGTTACCCCTTATGTTTTTTTTTTCAGGTCAAAACTTTGACATCCGATATCTCGGCTCTGGAAGGGTCTAGAGCCTCCATTTTTGCGCGCTGGTCGAAGTCTCGTGGCCCTCTGTCAGAATCCAGAGTTTCAAGAAGATCGGAGGGGGTCAAAATTTCGGCCAAAAATGACAGTGTTACCCCTTATGTTTTTTTTTCGGGTCAAAACTTTGACATCCGATATCTCGGCTCTGGAAGGGTCTAGAGCCTCCATTTTTGCGCGCTGGTCGAAGTCTCGTGGCCCTCTGTCAGAATCCAGAGTTTCAAGAAGATCGGAGGGGGTCAAAATTTCGGCCAAAAACGACAGTGTTACCCCTTATGTTTTTTTTTTCAGGTCAAAACTTTGACATCCGATATCTCGGCTCTGGAAGGGTCTAGAACCTCCATTTTTGCGCGCTGGTCGAAGTCTCGTGGCCCTCTGTCAGAATCCCGAGTTTCAAGAAGATCGGAGGGGGTCAAAATTTCGGCCAAAAACGACAGTGTTACCCCTTATGTTTTTTTTTCAGGTCAAAACTTTGACATCCGATATCTCGGCTCTGGAAGGGTCTAGAGCCTCCATTTTTGCGCGCTGGTCGAAGTCTCGTGGCCCTCTGTCAGAATCCAGAGTTTCAAGAAGATCGGAGGGGGTCAAAATTTCGGCCAAAAACGACAGTGTTACCCCTTATGTTTTTTTTTTCAGGTCAAAACTTTGACATCCGATATCTCGGCTCTGGAAGGGTCTAGAGCCTCCATTTTTGCGCGCTGGTCGAAGTCTCGTGGCCCTCTGTCAGAATCCAGAGTTTCAAGAAGATCGGAGGGGGTCAAAATTTCGGCCAAAAATGACAGTGTTACCCCTTATGTTTTTTTTTCGGGTCAAAACTTTGACATCCGATATCTCGGCTCTGGAAGGGTCTAGAGCCTCCATTTTTGCGCGCTGGTCGAAATCTCGTGGCCCTCTGTCAGAATCCAGAGTTTCAAGAAGATCGGAGGGGGTCAAAATTTCGGCCAAAAACGACAGTGTTACCCCTTATGTTTTTTTTTTCAGGTCAAAACTTTGACATCCGATATCTCGGCTCTGGAAGGGTCTAGAGCCTCCATTTTTGCGCGCTGGTCGAAGTCTCGTGGCCCTCTGTCAGAATCCAGAGTTTCAAGAAGATCGGAGGGGGTCAAAATTTCGGCCAAAAACGACAGTGTTACCCCTTATGTTTTTTTTTCAGGTCAAAACTTTGACATCCGATATCTCGGCTCTGGAAGGGTCTAGAGCCTCCATTTTTGCGCGCTGGTCGAAGTCTCGTGGCCCTCTTTCAGAATCCAGAGTTTCAAGAAGATCGGAGGGGGTCAAAATTTCGGCCAAAAACGACAGTGTTACCCCTTATGTTTTTTTTTCAGGTCAAAACTTTGACATCCGATATCTCGGCTCTGGAAGGGTCTAGAGCCTCCATTTTTGCGCGCTGGTCGAAGTCTCGTGGCCCTCTGTCAGAATCCCGAGTTTCAAGAAGATCGGAGGGGGTCAAAATTTCGGCCAAAAACGACAGTGTTACCCCTTATGTTTTTTTTTCAGGTCAAAACTTTGACATCCGATATCTCGGCTCTGGAAGGGTCTAGAGCCTCCATTTTTGCGCGCTGGTCGAAGTCTCGTGGCCCTCTGTCAGAATCCAGAGTTTCAAGAAGATCGGAGGGGGTCAAAATTTCGGCCAAAAACGACAGTGTTACCCCTTATGTTTTTTTTTCGGGTCAAAACTTTGACATCCGATATCTCGGCTCTGGAAGGGTCTAGAGCCTCCATTTTTGCGCGCTGGTCGAAGTCTCGTGGCCCTCTGTCAGAATCCAGAGTTTCAAGAAGATCGGAGGGGGTCAAAATTTCGGCCAAAAACGACAGTGTTACCCCTTATGTTTTTTTTTCAGGTCAAAACTTTGACATCCGATATCTCGGCTCTGGAAGGGTCTAGAGCCTCCATTTTTGCGCGCTGGTCGAAGTCTTGTGGCCCTCTGTCAGAATCCAGAGTTTCAAGAAGATCGGAGGGGGTCAAAATTTTGGCCAAAAACGACAGTGTTACCCCTTATGTTTTTTTTTCAGGTCAAAACTTTGACATCCGATATCTCGGCTCTGGAAGGGTCTAGAGCCTCCATTTTTGCGCGCTGGTCGAAGTCTCGTGGCCCTCTGTCAGAATCCAGAGTTTCAAGAAGATCGGAGGGGGTCAAAATTTCGGCCAAAAACGACAGTGTTACCCCTTATGTTTTTTTTTTCAGGTCAAAACTTTGACATCCGATATCTCGGCTCTGGAAGGGTCTAGAGCCTCCATTTTTGCGCGCTGGTCGAAGTCTCGTGGCCCTCTGTCAGAATCCAGAGTTTCAAGAAGATCGGAGGGGGTCAAAATTTCGGCCAAAAACGACAGTGTTACCCCTTATGTTTTTTTTTTCAGGTCAAAACTTTGACATCCGATATCTCGGCTCTGGAAGGGTCTAGAGCCTCCATTTTTGCGCGCTGGTCGAAGTCTCGTGGCCCTCTGTCAGAATCCAGAGTTTCAAGAAGATCGGAGGGGGTCAAAATTTTGGCCAAAAACGACAGTGTTACCCCTTATGTTTTTTTTTCAGGTCAAAACTTTGACATCCGATATCTCGGCTCTGGAAGGGTCTAGAGCCTCCATTTTTGCGCGCTGGTCGAAGTCTCGTGGCCCTCTGTCAGAATCCCGAGTTTCAAGAAGATCGGAGGGGGTCAAAATTTCGGCCAAAAACGACAGTGTTACCCCTTATGTTTTTTTTTTCAGGTCAAAACTTTGACATCCGATATCTCGGCTCTGGAAGGGTCTAGAGCCTCCATTTTTGCGCGCTGGTCGAAGTCTCGTGGCCCTCTGTCAGAATCCAGAGTTTCAAGAAGATCGGAGGGGGTCAAAATTTCGGCCAAAAACGACAGTGTTACCCCTTATGTTTTTTTTTCAGGTCAAAACTTTGACATCCGATATCTCGGCTCTGGAAGGGTCTAGAGCCTCCATTTTTGCGCGCTGGTCGAAGTCTCGTGGCCCTCTGTCAGAATCCAGAGTTTCAAGAAGATCGGAGGGGGTCAAAATTTCGGCCAAAAATGACAGTGTTACCCCTTATGTTTTTTTTTTCGGGTCAAAACTTTGACATCCGATATCTCGGCTCTGGAAGGGTCTAGAGCCTCCATTTTTGCGCGCTGGTCGAAGTCTCGTGGCCCTCTGTCAGAATCCAGAGTTTCAAGAAGATCGGAGGGGGTCAAAATTTCGGCCAAAAACGACAGTGTTACCCCTTATGTTTTTTTTTTCAGGTCAAAACTTTGACATCCGATATCTCGGCTCTGGAAGGGTCTAGAGCCTCCATTTTTGCGCGCTGGTCGAAGTCTCGTGGCCCTCTGTCAGAATCCAGAGTTTCAAGAAGATCGGAGGGGGTCAAAATTTCGGCCAAAAACGACAGTGTTACCCCTTATGTTTTTTTTTCAGGTCAAAACTTTGACATCCGATATCTCGGCTCTGGAAGGGTCTTGAGCCTCCATTTTTGCGCGCTGGTCGAAGTCTCGTGGCCCTCTGTCAGAATCCCGAGTTTCAAGAAGATCGGAGGGGGTCAAAATTTCGGCCAAAAACGACAGTGTTACCCCTTATGTTTTTTTTTCAGGTCAAAACTTTGACATCCGATATCTCGGCTCTGGAAGGGTCTAGAGCCTCCATTTTTGCGAGCTGGTCGAAGTCTCGTGGCCCTCTGTCAGAATCCAGAGTTTCAAGAAGATCGGAGGGGGTCAAAATTTCGGCCAAAAACGACAGTGTTACCCCTTATGTTTTTTTTTTCAGGTCAAAACTTTGACATCCGATATCTCGGCTCTGGAAGGGTCTAGAGCCTCCATTTTTGCGTGCTGGTCGAAGTCTCGTGGCCCTCTGTCAGAATCCAGAGTTTCAAGAAGATCGGAGGGGGTCAAAATTTCGGCCAAAAACGACAGTGTTACCCCTTATGTTTTTTTTTTTCGGGTCAAAACTTTGACATCCGATATCTCGGCTCTGGAAGGGTCTAGAGCCTCCATTTTTGCGCGCTGGTCGAAGTCTCGTGGCCCTCTGTCAGAATCCAGAGTTTCAAGAAGATCGGAGGGGGTCAAAATTTCGGCCAAAAACGACAGTGTTACCCCTTATGTTTTTTTTTCAGGTCAAAACTTTGACATCCGATATCTCGGCTCTGGAAGGGTCTAGAGCCTCCATTTTTGCGCGCTGGTCGAAGTCTCGTGGCCCTCTGTCAGAATCCAGAGTTTCAAGAAGATCGGAGGGGGTCAAAATTTCGGCCAAAAACGACAGTGTTACCCCTTATGTTTTTTTTTCAGGTTAAAAGTTTGACATCCGATATCTCGGCTCTGGAAGGGTCTAGAGCCTCCATTTTTGCGCGCTGGTCGAAGTCTCATGGCCCTCTGTCAGAATCCCGAGTTTCAAGAAGATCGGAGGGGGTCAAAATTTTGGCCAAAAACGACAGTGTTACCCCTTATGTTTTTTTTTCAGGTCAAAACTTTGACATCCGATATCTCGGCTCTGGAAGGGTCTAGAGCCTCCATTTTTGCGCGCTGGTTGAAGTCTCGTGGCCCTCTGTCAGAATCCCGAGTTTCAAGAAGATCGGAGGGGGTCAAAATTTCGGCCAAAAACGACAGTGTTACCCCTTATGTTTTTTTTTTCAGGTTAAAACTTTGACATCCGATATCTCGGCTCTGGAAGGGTCTAGAGCCTCCATTTTTGCGCGCTGGTCGAAGTCTCGTGGCCCTCTGTCAGAATCCAGAGTTTCAAGAAGATCGGAGGGGGTCAAAATTTTGGCCAAAAACGACAGTGTTACCCCTTATGTTTTTTTTTTCAGGTCAAAACTTTGACATCCGATATCTCGGCTCTGGAAGGGTCTAGAGCCTCCATTTTTGCGCGCTGGTCGAAGTCTCGTGGCCCTCTGTCAGAATCCCGAGTTTCAAGAAGATCGGAGGGGGTCAAAATTTCGGCCAAAAACGACAGTGTTACCCCTTATGTTTTTTTTTTCAGGTCAAAACTTTGACATCCGATATCTCGGCTCTGGAAGGGTCTAGAGCCTCCATTTTTGCGCGCTGGTCGAAGTCTCGTGGCCCTCTGTCAGAATCCCGAGTTTCAAGAAGATCGGAGGGGGTCAAAATTTCGGCCAAAAACGACAGTGTTACCCCTTATGTTTTTTTTTTTCAGGTCAAAACTTTGACATCCGATATCTCGGCTCTGGAAGGGTCTAGAGCCTCCATTTTTGCGCGCTGGTCGAAGTCTCGTGGCCCTCTGTCAGAATCCCGAGTTTCAAGAAGATCGGAGGGGGTCAAAATTTCGGCCAAAAACGACAGTGTTACCCCTTATGTTTTTTTTTTTCAGGTCAAAACTTTGACATCCGATATCTCGGCTCTGGAAGGGTCTAGAGCCTCCATTTTTGCGCGCTGGTCGAAGTCTCGTGGCCCTCTGTCAGAATCCAGAGTTTCAAGAAGATCGGAGGGGGTCAAAATTTCGGCCAAAAACGACAGTGTTACCCCTTATGTTTTTTTTTCAGGTCAAAACTTTGACATCCGATATCTCGGCTCTGGAAGGGTCTAGAGCCTCCATTTTTGCGCGCTGGTCGAAGTCTCGTGGCCCTCTTTCAGAATCCAGAGTTTCAAGAAGATCGGAGGGGGTCAAAATTTCGGCCAAAAACGACAGTGTTACCCCTTATGTTTTTTTTTCAGGTCAAAACTTTGACATCCGATATCTCGGCTCTGGAAGGGTCTAGAGCCTCCATTTTTGCGCGCTGGTCGAAGTCTCGTGGCCCTCTGTCAGAATCCCGAGTTTCAAGAAGATCGGAGGGGGTCAAAATTTCGGCCAAAAACGACAGTGTTACCCCTTATGTTTTTTTTTTCAGGTCAAAACTTTGACATCCGATATCTCGGCTCTGGAAGGGTCTAGAGCCTCCATTTTGCGCGCTGGTCGAAGTCTCGTGGCCCTCTGTCAGAATCCCGAGTTTCAAGAAGATCGGAGGGGGTCAAAATTTCGGCCAAAAACGACAGTGTTACCCCTTATGTTTTTTTTTTCAGGTCAAAACTTTGACATCCGATATCTCGGCTCTGGAAGGGTCTAGAGCCTCCATTTTTGCGCGCTGGTCGAAGTCTCGTGGCCCTCTGTCAGAATCCAGAGTTTCAAGAAGATCGGAGGGGGTCAAAATTTCGGCCAAAAACGACAGTGTTACCCCTTATGTTTTTTTTTCAGGTCAAAACTTTGACATCCGGTATCTCGGCTCTGGAAGGGTCTAGAGTCTCCATTTTTGCGCGCTGGTCGAAGTCTCGTGGCCCTCTGTCAGAATCCAGAGTTTCAAGAAGATCGGAGGGGGTCAAAATTTCGGCCAAAAACGACAGTGTTACCCCTTATGTTTTTTTTTTCGGGTCAAAACTTTGACATCCGATATCTCGGCTCTGGAAGGGTCTAGAGCCTCCATTTTTGCGCGCTGGTCGAAGTCTCGTGGCCCTCTGTCAGAATCCAGAGTTTCAAGAAGATCGGAGGGGGTCAAAATTTCGGCCAAAAACGACAGTGTTACCCCTTATGTTTTTTTTTCAGGTCAAAACTTTGACATCCGATATCTCGGCTCTGGAAGGGTCTAGAGCCTCCATTTTTGCGCGCTGGTCGAAGTCTCGTGGCCCTCTGTCAGAATCCCGAGTTTCAAGAAGATCGGAGGGGGTCAAAATTTCGGCCAAAAACGACAGTGTTACCCCTTATGTTTTTTTTTCAGGTCAAAACTTTGACATCCGATATCTCGGCTCTGGAAGGGTCTAGAGCCTCCATTTTTGCGCGCTGGTCGAAGTCTCGTGGCCCTCTGTCAGAATCCCGAGTTTCAAGAAGATCGGAGGGGGTCAAAATTTCGGCCAAAAACGACAGTGTTACCCCTTATGTTTTTTTTTTCAGGTCAAAACTTTGACATCCGATATCTCGGCTCTGGAAGGGTCTAGAGCCTCCATTTTTGCGCGCTGGTCGAAGTCTCGTGGCCCTCTGTCAGAATCCAGAGTTTCAAGAAGATCGGAGGGGGTCAAAATTTCGGCCAAAAATGACAGTGTTACCCCTTATGTTTTTTTTTCGGGTCAAAACTTTGACATCCGATATCTCGGCTCTGGAAGGGTCTAGAGCCTCCATTTTTGCGCGCTGGTCGAAGTCTCGTGGCCCTCTGTCAGAATCCAGAGTTTCAAGAAGATCGGAGGGGGTCAAAATTTCGGCCAAAAACGACAGTGTTACCCCTTATGTTTTTTTTTTCAGGTCAAAACTTTGACATCCGATATCTCAGCTCTGGAAGGGTCTGGAACCTCCATTTTTGCGCGCTGGTCGAAGTCTCGTGGCCCTCTGTCAGAATCCCGAGTTTCAAGAAGATCGGAGGGGGTCAAAATTTCGGCCAAAAACGACAGTGTTACCCCTTATGTTTTTTTTTTCAGGTCAAAACTTTGACATCCGATATCTCGGCTCTGGAAGGGTCTAGAGCCTCCATTTTTGCGCGCTGGTCGAAGTCTCGTGGCCCTCTGTCAGAATCCAGAGTTTCAAGAAGATCGGAGGGGGTCAAAATTTTGGCCAAAAACGACAGTGTTACCCCTTATGTTTTTTTTTCAGGTCAAAACTTTGACATCCGATATCTCGGCTCTGGAAGGGTCTAGAACCTCCATTTTTGCGCGCTGGTCGAAGTCTCGTGGCCCTCTGTCAGAATCCCGAGTTTCAAGAAGATCGGAGGGGGTCAAAATTTCGGCCAAAAACGACAGTGTTACCCCTTATGTTTTTTTTTCAGGTCAAAAATTTGACATCCGATATCTCGGCTCTGGAAGGGTCTAGAGCCTCCATTTTTGCGCGCTGGTCGAAGTCTCATGGCCCTCTGTCAGAATCCCGAGTTTCAAGAAGATCGGAGGGGGTCAAAATTTTGGCCAAAAACGACAGTGTTACCCCTTATGTTTTTTTTTTCAGGTCAAAACTTTGACATCCGATATCTCGGCTCTGGAAGGGTCTAGAGCCTCCATTTTTGCGCGCTGGTCGAAGTCTCGTGGCCCTCTGTCAGAATCCCGAGTTTCAAGAAGATCGGAGGGGGTCAAAATTTCGGCCAAAAACGACAGTGTTACCCCTTATGTTTTTTTTTTCAGGTCAAAACTTTGACATCCGATATCTCGGCTCTGGAAGGGTCTAGAGCCTCCATTTTTGCGCGCTGGTCGAAGTCTCGTGGCCCTCTGTCAGAATCCCGAGTTTCAAGAAGATCGGAGGGGGTCAAAATTTCGGCCAAAAACGACAGTGTTACCCCTTATGTTTTTTTTTTTCAGGTCAAAACTTTGACATCCGATATCTCGGCTCTGGAAGGGTCTAGAGCCTCCATTTTTGCGCGCTGGTCGAAGTCTCGTGGCCCTCTGTCAGAATCCCGAGTTTCAAGAAGATCGGAGGGGGTCAAAATTTCGGCCAAAAACGACAGTGTTACCCCTTATGTTTTTTTTTTTCAGGTCAAAACTTTGACATCCGATATCTCGGCTCTGGAAGGGTCTAGAGCCTCCATTTTTGCGCGCTGGTCGAAGTCTCGTGGCCCTCTGTCAGAATCCAGAGTTTCAAGAAGATCGGAGGGGGTCAAAATTTCGGCCAAAAACGACAGTGTTACCCCTTATGTTTTTTTTTCAGGTCAAAACTTTGACATCCGATATCTCGGCTCTGGAAGGGTCTAGAGCCTCCATTTTTGCGCGCTGGTCGAAGTCTCGTGGCCCTCTTTCAGAATCCAGAGTTTCAAGAAGATCGGAGGGGGTCAAAATTTCGGCCAAAAACGACAGTGTTACCCCTTATGTTTTTTTTTCAGGTCAAAACTTTGACATCCGATATCTCGGCTCTGGAAGGGTCTAGAGCCTCCATTTTTGCGCGCTGGTCGAAGTCTCGTGGCCCTCTGTCAGAATCCCGAGTTTCAAGAAGATCGGAGGGGGTCAAAATTTCGGCCAAAAACGACAGTGTTACCCCTTATGTTTTTTTTTTCAGGTCAAAACTTTGACATCCGATATCTCGGCTCTGGAAGGGTCTAGAGCCTCCATTTTGCGCGCTGGTCGAAGTCTCGTGGCCCTCTGTCAGAATCCCGAGTTTCAAGAAGATCGGAGGGGGTCAAAATTTCGGCCAAAAACGACAGTGTTACCCCTTATGTTTTTTTTTTCAGGTCAAAACTTTGACATCCGATATCTCGGCTCTGGAAGGGTCTAGAGCCTCCATTTTTGCGCGCTGGTCGAAGTCTCGTGGCCCTCTGTCAGAATCCAGAGTTTCAAGAAGATCGGAGGGGGTCAAAATTTCGGCCAAAAACGACAGTGTTACCCCTTATGTTTTTTTTTCAGGTCAAAACTTTGACATCCGGTATCTCGGCTCTGGAAGGGTCTAGAGTCTCCATTTTTGCGCGCTGGTCGAAGTCTCGTGGCCCTCTGTCAGAATCCAGAGTTTCAAGAAGATCGGAGGGGGTCAAAATTTCGGCCAAAAACGACAGTGTTACCCCTTATGTTTTTTTTTTCGGGTCAAAACTTTGACATCCGATATCTCGGCTCTGGAAGGGTCTAGAGCCTCCATTTTTGCGCGCTGGTCGAAGTCTCGTGGCCCTCTGTCAGAATCCAGAGTTTCAAGAAGATCGGAGGGGGTCAAAATTTCGGCCAAAAACGACAGTGTTACCCCTTATGTTTTTTTTTCAGGTCAAAACTTTGACATCCGATATCTCGGCTCTGGAAGGGTCTAGAGCCTCCATTTTTGCGCGCTGGTCGAAGTCTCGTGGCCCTCTGTCAGAATCCCGAGTTTCAAGAAGATCGGAGGGGGTCAAAATTTCGGCCAAAAACGACAGTGTTACCCCTTATGTTTTTTTTTCAGGTCAAAACTTTGACATCCGATATCTCGGCTCTGGAAGGGTCTAGAGCCTCCATTTTTGCGCGCTGGTCGAAGTCTCGTGGCCCTCTGTCAGAATCCCGAGTTTCAAGAAGATCGGAGGGGGTCAAAATTTCGGCCAAAAACGACAGTGTTACCCCTTATGTTTTTTTTTTCAGGTCAAAACTTTGACATCCGATATCTCGGCTCTGGAAGGGTCTAGAGCCTCCATTTTTGCGCGCTGGTCGAAGTCTCGTGGCCCTCTGTCAGAATCCAGAGTTTCAAGAAGATCGGAGGGGGTCAAAATTTCGGCCAAAAATGACAGTGTTACCCCTTATGTTTTTTTTTCGGGTCAAAACTTTGACATCCGATATCTCGGCTCTGGAAGGGTCTAGAGCCTCCATTTTTGCGCGCTGGTCGAAGTCTCGTGGCCCTCTGTCAGAATCCAGAGTTTCAAGAAGATCGGAGGGGGTCAAAATTTCGGCCAAAAACGACAGTGTTACCCCTTATGTTTTTTTTTTCAGGTCAAAACTTTGACATCCGATATCTCAGCTCTGGAAGGGTCTGGAACCTCCATTTTTGCGCGCTGGTCGAAGTCTCGTGGCCCTCTGTCAGAATCCCGAGTTTCAAGAAGATCGGAGGGGGTCAAAATTTCGGCCAAAAACGACAGTGTTACCCCTTATGTTTTTTTTTTCAGGTCAAAACTTTGACATCCGATATCTCGGCTCTGGAAGGGTCTAGAGCCTCCATTTTTGCGCGCTGGTCGAAGTCTCGTGGCCCTCTGTCAGAATCCAGAGTTTCAAGAAGATCGGAGGGGGTCAAAATTTTGGCCAAAAACGACAGTGTTACCCCTTATGTTTTTTTTTCAGGTCAAAACTTTGACATCCGATATCTCGGCTCTGGAAGGGTCTAGAGCCTCCATTTTTGCGCGCTGGTCGAAGTCTCGTGGCCCTCTGTCAGAATCCCGAGTTTCAAGAAGATCGGAGGGGGTCAAAATTTCGGCCAAAAACGACAGTGTTACCCCTTATGTTTTTTTTTTCAGGTCAAAACTTTGACATCCGATATCTCGGCTCTGGAAGGGTCTAGAGCCTCCATTTTTGCGCGCTGGTCGAAGTCTCGTGGCCCTCTGTCAGAATCCAGAGTTTCAAGAAGATCGGAGGGGGTCAAAATTTCGGCCAAAAATGACAGTGTTACCCCTTATGTTTTTTTTTCGGGTCAAAACTTTGACATCCGATATCTCGGCTCTGGAAGGGTCTAGAGCCTCCATTTTTGCGCGCTGGTCGAAGTCTCGTGGCCCTCTGTCAGAATCCAGAGTTTCAAGAAGATCGGAGGGGGTCAAAATTTCGGCCAAAAACGACAGTGTTACCCCTTATGTTTTTTTTTTCAGGTCAAAACTTTGACATCCGATATCTCAGCTCTGGAAGGGTCTGGAACCTCCATTTTTGCGCGCTGGTCGAAGTCTCGTGGCCCTCTGTCAGAATCCCGAGTTTCAAGAAGATCGGAGGGGGTCAAAATTTCGGCCAAAAACGACAGTGTTACCCCTTATGTTTTTTTTTTCAGGTCAAAACTTTGACATCCGATATCTCGGCTCTGGAAGGGTCTAGAGCCTCCATTTTTGCGCGCTGGTCGAAGTCTCGTGGCCCTCTGTCAGAATCCAGAGTTTCAAGAAGATCGGAGGGGGTCAAAATTTTGGCCAAAAACGACAGTGTTACCCCTTATGTTTTTTTTTCAGGTCAAAACTTTGACATCCGATATCTCGGCTCTGGAAGGGTCTAGAGCCTCCATTTTTGCGCGCTGGTCGAAGTCTCGTGGCCCTCTGTCAGAATCCCGAGTTTCAAGAAGATCGGAGGGGGTCAAAATTTCGGCCAAAAACGACAGTGTTACCCCTTATGTTTTTTTTTTCAGGTCAAAACTTTGACATCCGATATCTCGGCTCTGGAAGGGTCTAGAGCCTCCATTTTTGCGCGCTGGTCGAAGTCTCGTGGCCCTCTGTCAGAATCCAGAGTTTCAAGAAGATCGGAGGGGGTCAAAATTTCGGCCAAAAATGACAGTGTTACCCCTTATGTTTTTTTTTCGGGTCAAAACTTTGACATCCGATATCTCGGCTCTGGAAGGGTCTAGAGCCTCCATTTTTGCGCGCTGGTCGAAGTCTCGTGGCCCTCTGTCAGAATCCAGAGTTTCAAGAAGATCGGAGGGGATCAAAATTTCGGCCAAAAACGACAGTGTTACCCCTTATGTTTTTTTTTCAGGTCAAAACTTTGACATCCGATATCTCGGCTCTGGAAGGGTCTGGAACCTCCATTTTTGCGCGCTGGTCGAAGTCTCGTGGCCCTCTGTCAGAATCCCGAGTTTCAAGAAGATCGGAGGGGGTCAAAATTTCGGCCAAAAACGACAGTGTTACCCCTTATGTTTTTTTTTTCAGGTCAAAACTTTGACATCCGATATCTCGGCTCTGGAAGGGTCTAGAGCCTCCATTTTTGCGCGCTGGTCGAAGTCTCGTGGCCCTCTGTCAGAATCCAGAGTTTCAAGAAGATCGGAGGGGGTCAAAATTTCGGCCAAAAACGACAGTGTTACCCCTTATGTTTTTTTTTTCAGGTCAAAACTTTGACATCCGATATCTCGGCTCTGGAAGGGTCTAGAGCCTCCATTTTTGCGCGCTGGTCGAAGTCTCGTGGCCCTCTGTCAGAATCCAGAGTTTCAAGAAGATCGGAGGGGGTCAAAATTTCGGCCAAAAATGACAGTGTTACCCCTTATGTTTTTTTTTCGGGTCAAAACTTTGACATCCGATATCTCGGCTCTGGAAGGGTCTAGAGCCTCCATTTTTGCGCGCTGGTCGAAGTCTCGTGGCCCTCTGTCAGAATCCAGAGTTTCAAGAAGATCGGAGGGGGTCAAAATTTCGGCCAAAAACGACAGTGTTACCCCTTATGTTTTTTTTTCAGGTCAAAACTTTGACATCCGATATCTCGGCTCTGGAAGGGTCTAGAACCTCCATTTTTGCGCGCTGGTCGAAGTCTCGTGGCCCTCTGTCAGAATCCCGAGTTTCAAGAAGATCGGAGGGGGTCAAAATTTCGGCCAAAAACGACAGTGTTACCCCTTATGTTTTTTTTTTTCAGGTCAAAACTTTGACATCCGATATCTCGGCTCTGGAAGGGTCTAGAGCCTCCATTTTTGCGCGCTGGTCGAAGTCTCGTGGCCCTCTGTCAGAATCCAGAGTTTCAAGAAGATCGGAGGGGGTCAAAATTTCGGCCAAAAACGACAGTGTTACCCCTTATGTTTTTTTTTCAGGTCAAAACTTTGACATCCGATATCTCGGCTCTGGAAGGGTCTAGAGCCTCCATTTTTGCGCGCTGGTCGAAGTCTCGTGGCCCTCTTTCAGAATCCAGAGTTTCAAGAAGATCGGAGGGGGTCAAAATTTCGGCCAAAAACGACAGTGTTACCCCTTATGTTTTTTTTTCAGGTCAAAACTTTGACATCCGATATCTCGGCTCTGGAAGGGTCTAGAGCCTCCATTTTTGCGCGCTGGTCGAAGTCTCGTGGCCCTCTGTCAGAATCCCGAGTTTCAAGAAGATCGGAGGGGGTCAAAATTTCGGCCAAAAACGACAGTGTTACCCCTTATGTTTTTTTTTCAGGTCAAAACTTTGACATCCGATATCTCGGCTCTGGAAGGGTCTAGAGCCTCCATTTTTGCGCGCTGGTCGAGATCTCGTGGCCCTCTGTCAGAATCCAGAGTTTCAAGAAGATCGGAGGGGGTCAAAATTTCGGCCAAAAACGACAGTGTTACCCCTTATGTTTTTTTTTCGGGTCAAAACTTTGACATCCGATATCTCGGCTCTGGAAGGGTCTAGAGCCTCCATTTTTGCGCGCTGGTCGAAGTCTCGTGGCCCTCTGTCAGAATCCAGAGTTTCAAGAAGATCGGAGGGGGTCAAAATTTCGGCCAAAAACGACAGTGTTACCCCTTATGTTTTTTTTTCAGGTCAAAAGTTTGACATCCGATATCTCGGCTCTGGAAGGGTCTAGAGCCTCCATTTTTGCGCGCTGGTCGAAGTCTTGTGGCCCTCTGTCAGAATCCAGAGTTTCAAGAAGATCAGAGGGGGTCAAAATTTTGGCCAAAAACGACAGTGTTACCCCTTATGTTTTTTTTTCAGGTCAAAACTTTGACATCCGATATCTCGGCTCTGGAAGGGTCTAGAGCCTCCATTTTTGCGCGCTGGTCGAAGGCTCGTGGCCCTCTGTCAGAATCCAGAGTTTCAAGAAGATCGGAGGGGGTCAAAATTTCGGCCAAAAACGACAGTGTTACCCCTTATGTTTTTTTTTTCAGGTCAAAACTTTGACATCCGATATCTCGGCTCTGGAAGGGTCTAGAGCCTCCATTTTTGCGCGCTGGTCGAAGTCTCGTGGCCCTCTGTCAGAATCCAGAGTTTCAAGAAGATCGGAGGGGGTCAAAATTTCGGCCAAAAACGACAGTGTTACCCCTTATGTTTTTTTTTTCAGGTCAAAACTTTGACATCCGATATCTCGGCTCTGGAAGGGTCTAGAGCCTCCATTTTTGCGCGCTGGTCGAAGTCTCGTGGCCCTCTGTCAGAATCCAGAGTTTCAAGAAGATCGGAGGGGGTCAAAATTTTGGCCAAAAACGACAGTGTTACCCCTTATGTTTTTTTTTCAGGTCAAAACTTTGACATCCGATATCTCGGCTCTGGAAGGGTCTAGAGCCTCCATTTTTGCGCGCTGGTCGAAGTCTCGTGGCCCTCTGTCAGAATCCCGAGTTTCAAGAAGATCGGAGGGGGTCAAAATTTCGGCCAAAAACGACAGTGTTACCCCTTATGTTTTTTTTTCAGGTCAAAACTTTGACATCCGATATCTCGGCTCTGGAAGGGTCTAGAGCCTCCATTTTTGCGCGCTGGTCGAAGTCTCGTGGCCCTCTGTCAGAATCCAGAGTTTCAAGAAGATCGGAGGGGGTCAAAATTTCGGCCAAAAACGACAGTGTTACCCCTTATGTTTTTTTTTTCAGGTCAAAACTTTGACATCCGATATCTCGGCTCTGGAAGGGTCTAGAGCCCCATTTTTGCGCGCTGGTCGAAGTCTCGTGGCCCTCTGTCAGAATCCAGAGTTTCAAGAAGATCGGAGGGGGTCAAAATTTCGGCCAAAAACGACAGTGTTACACCTTATGTTTTTTTTTTCAGGTCAAAACTTTGACATCCGATATCTCGGCTCTGGAAGGGTCTAGAGCCTCCATTTTTGCGCGCTGGTCGAAGTCTCGTGGCCCTCTGTCAGAATCCAGAGTTTCAAGAAGATCGGAGGGGGTCAAAATTTCGGCCAAAAACGACAGTGTTACCCCTTATGTTTTTTTTTTCAGGTCAAAACTTTGACATCCGATATCTCGGCTCTGGAAGGGTCTAGAGCCTCCATTTTTGCGCGCTGGTCGAAGTCTCGTGGCCCTCTGTCAGAATCCAGAGTTTCAAGAAGATCGGAGGGGGTCAAAATTTCGGCCAAAAATGACAGTGTTACCCCTTATGTTTTTTTTTTCGGGTCAAAACTTTGACATCCGATATCTCGGCTCTGGAAGGGTCTAGAGCCTCCATTTTGCGCGCTGGTCGAAGTCTCGTGGCCCTCTGTCAGAATCCAGAGTTTCAAGAAGATCGAGGGGGTCAAAATTCGGCCAAAAACGACAGTGTTACCCCTTATGTTTTTTTTTCAGGTCAAAACTTTGACATCCGATATCTCGGCTCTGGAAGGGTCTAGAGCCTCCATTTTTGCGCGCTGGTCGAAGTCTCGTGGCCCTCTGTCAGAATCCAGAGTTTCAAGAAGATCGGAGGGGGTCAAAATTTCGGCCAAAAACGACAGTGTTACCCCTTATGTTTTTTTTTTCAGGTCAAAACTTTGACATCCGATATCTCGGCTCTGGAAGGGTCTAGAGCCTCCATTTTTGCGCGCTGGTCGAAGTCTCGTGGCCCTCTGTCAGAATCCAGAGTTTCAAGAAGATCGGAGGGGGTCAAAATTTTGGCCAAAAACGACAGTGTTACCCCTTATGTTTTTTTTTCAGGTCAAAACTTTGACATCCGATATCTCGGCTCTGGAAGGGTCTAGAGCCTCCATTTTTGCGCGCTGGTCGAAGTCTCGTGGCCCTCTGTCAGAATCCCGAGTTTCAAGAAGATCGGAGGGGGTCAAAATTTCGGCCAAAAACGACAGTGTTACCCCTTATGTTTTTTTTTCAGGTCAAAACTTTGACATCCGATATCTCGGCTCTGAAGGGTCTAGAGCCTCCATTTTTGCGCGCTGGTCGAAGTCTCGTGGCCCTCTGTCAGAATCCAGAGTTTCAAGAAGATCGGAGGGGGTCAAATTTCGGCCAAAAACGACAGTGTTACCCCTTATGTTTTTTTTTCAGGTCAAAACTTTGACATCCGATATCTCGGCTCTGGAAGGGTCTAGAGCCTCCATTTTTGCGCGCTGGTCGAAGTCTCGTGGCCCTCTGTCAGAATCCAGAGTTTCAAGAAGATCGGAGGGGGTCAAAATTTCGGCCAAAAACGACAGTGTTACCCCTTATGTTTTTTTTTCAGGTCAAAACTTTGACATCCGATATCTCGGCTCTGGAAGGGTCTAGAGCCTCCATTTTTGCGCGCTGGTCGAAGTCTCGTGGCCCTCTGTCAGAATCCAGAGTTTCAAGAAGATCGGAGGGGGTCAAAATTTCGGCCAAAAACGACAGTGTTACCCCTTATGTTTTTTTTTCAGGTCAAAACTTTGACATCCGATATCTCGGCTCTGGAAGGGTCTAGAGCCTCCATTTTTGCGCGCTGGTCGAAGTCTCGTGGCCCTCTGTCAGAATCCAGAGTTTCAAGAAGATCGGAGGGGGTCAAAATTTCGGCCAAAAATGACAGTGTTACCCCTTATGTTTTTTTTTCGGGTCAAAACTTTGACATCCGATATCTCGGCTCTGAGGAAGGGTCTAGAGCCTCCATTTTTGCGCGCTGGTCGAAGTCTCGTGGCCCTCTGTCAGAATCCAGAGTTTCAAGAAGATCGGAGGGGGTCAAAATTTCGGCCAAAAACGACAGTGTTACCCCTTATGTTTTTTTTTTCAGGTCAAAACTTTGACATCCGATATCTCGGCTCTGGAAGGGTCTAGAGCCTCCATTTTTGCGCGCTGGTCGAAGTCTCGTGGCCCTCTGTCAGAATCCAGAGTTTCAAGAAGATCGGAGGGGGTCAAAATTTCGGCCAAAAACGACAGTGTTACCCCTTATGTTTTTTTTTCAGGTCAAAACTTTGACATCCGATATCTCGGCTCTGGAAGGGTCTAGAGCCTCCATTTTTGCGCGCTGGTCGAAGTCTCGTGGCCCTCTGTCAGAATCCCGAGTTTCAAGAAGATCGGAGGGGGTCAAAATTTCGGCCAAAAACGACAGTGTTACCCCTTATGTTTTTTTTTCAGGTCAAAACTTTGACATCCGATATCTCGGCTCTGGAAGGGTCTAGAGCCTCCATTTTTGCGCGCTGGTCGAAGTCTCGTGGCCCTCTGTCAGAATCCAGAGTTTCAAGAAGATCGGAGGGGGTCAAAATTTCGGCCAAAACGACAGTGTTACCCCTTATGTTTTTTTTTTCAGGTCAAAACTTTGACATCGATATCTCGGCTCTGAAGGGTCTAGAACCTCCATTTTTGCGCGCTGGTCGAAGTCTCGTGGCCCTCTGTCAGAATCCCGAGTTTCAAGAAGATCGGAGGGGGTCAAAATTTCGGCCAAAAACGACAGTGTTACCCCTTATGTTTTTTTTCAGGTCAAAACTTTGACATCCGATATCTCGGCTCTGGAAGGGTCTAGAGCCTCCATTTTGCGCGCTGGTCGAAGTCTCGTGGCCCTCTGTCAGAATCCCGAGTTTCAAGAAGATCGGAGGGGGTCAAAATTTCGGCCAAAAACGACAGTGTTACCCCTTATGTTTTTTTTTTCAGGTCAAAACTTTGACATCCGATATCTCGGCTCTGGAAGGGTCTAGAGCCTCCATTTTTGCGCGCTGGTCGAAGTCTCGTGGCCCTCTGTCAGAATCCCGAGTTTCAAGAAGATCGGAGGGGGTCAAAATTTCGGCCAAAAAACGACAGTGTTACCCCTTATGTTTTTTTTTTTCAGGTCAAAACTTTGACATCCGATATCTCGGCTCTGGAAGGGTCTAGAGCCTCCATTTTTGCGCGCTGGTCGAAGTCTCGTGGCCCTCTGTCAGAATCCAGAGTTTCAAGAAGATCGGAGGGGGTCAAAATTTCGGCCAAAAACGACAGTGTTACCCCTTATGTTTTTTTTTTCAGGTCAAAACTTTGACATCCGATATCTCGGCTCTGGAAGGGTCTAGAGCCTCCATTTTTGCGCGCTGGTCGAAGTCTCGTGGCCCTCTGTCAGAATCCAGAGTTTCAAGAAGATCGGAGGGGGTCAAAATTTCGGCCAAAAACGACAGTGTTACCCCTTATGTTTTTTTTTCAGGTCAAAACTTTGACATCCGATATCTCGGCTCTGGAAGGGTCTAGAGCCTCCATTTTTGCGCGCTGGTCGAAGTCTCGTGGCCCTCTGTCAGAATCCAGAGTTTCAAGAAGATCGGAGGGGGTCAAAATTTCGGCCAAAAACGACAGTGTTACCCCTTATGTTTTTTTTTTCAGGTCAAAACTTTGACATCCGATATCTCGGCTCTGGAAGGGTCTAGAGCCTCCATTTTTGCGCGCTGGTCGAAGTCTCATGGCCCTCTGTCAGAATCCCGAGTTTCAAGAAGATCGGAGGGGGTCAAAATTTTGGCCAAAAACGACAGTGTTACCCCTTATGTTTTTTTTTTCAGGTCAAAACTTTGACATCCGATATCTCGGCTCTGGAAGGGTCTAGAGCCTCCATTTTTGCGCGCTGGTCGAAGTCTCGTGGCCCTCTGTCAGAATCCCGAGTTTCAAGAAGATCGGAGGGGGTCAAAATTTCGGCCGAAAACGACAGTGTTACCCCTTATGTTTTTTTTTTCAGGTCACAACTTTGACATCCGATATCTCGGCTCTGGAAGGGTCTAGAACCTCCATTTTTGCGCGCTGGTCGAAGTCTCGTGGCCCTCTGTCAGAATCCAGAGTTTCAAGAAGATCGGAGGGGGTCAAAATTTCGGCCAAAAATGACAGTGTTACCCCTTATGTTTTTTTTTTCGGGTCAAAACTTTGACATCCGATATCTCGGCTCTGGAAGGGTCTAGAGCCTCCATTTTTGCGCGCTGGTCGAAGTCTCGTGGCCCTCTGTCAGAATCCAGAGTTTCAAGAAGATCGGAGGGGGTCAAAATTTCGGCCAAAAACGACAGTGTTACCCCTTATGTTTTTTTTTCAGGTCAAAACTTTGACATCCGATATCTCGGCTCTGGAAGGGTCTAGAACCTCCATTTTTGCGCGCTGGTCGAAGTCTCGTGGCCCTCTGTCAGAATCCCGAGTTTCAAGAAGATCGGAGGGAGTCAAAATTTCGGCCAAAAACGACAGTGTTACCCCTTATGTTTTTTTTTCAGGTCAAAACTTTGACATCCGATATCTCGGCTCTGGAAGGGTCTAGAGCCTCCATTTTTGCGCGCTGGTCGAAGTCTCGTGGCCCTCTGTCAGAATCCAGAGTTTCAAGAAGATCGGAGGGGGTCAAAATTTCGGCCAAAAACGACAGTGTTACCCCTTATGTTTTTTTTTCAGGTCAAAACTTTGACATCCGATATCTCGGCTCTGGAAGGGTCTAGAGCCTCAATTTTTGCGCGCTGGTCGAAGTCTCGTGGCCCTCTGTCAGAATCCCGAGTTTCAAGAAGATCGGAGGGGGTCAAAATTTCGGCCAAAAACGACAGTGTTACCCCTTATGTTTTTTTTTCAGGTCAAAACTTTGACATCCGATATCTCGGCTCTGGAAGGGTCTAGAGCCTCAATTTTTGCGCGCTGGTCGAAGTCTCGTGGCCCTCTGTCAGAATCCAGAGTTTCAAGAAGATCGGAGGGGGTCAAAATTTCGGCCAAAAACGACAGTGTTACCCCTTATGTTTTTTTTTCGGGTCAAAACTTTGACATCCGATATCTCGGCTCTGGAAGGGTCTAGAGCCTCCATTTTTGCGCGCTGGTCGAAGTCTCGTGGCCCTCTGTCAGAATCCAGAGTTTCAAGAAGATCGGAGGGGGTCAAAATTTTGGCCAAAAACGACAGTGTTACCCCTTATGTTTTTTTTTCAGGTCAAAACTTTGACATCCGATATCTCGGCTCTGGAAGGGTCTAGAGCCTCCATTTTTGCGCGCTGGTCGAAGTCTCATGGCCCTCTGTCAGAATCCCGAGTTTCAAGAAGATCGGAGGGGGTCAAAATTTTGGCCAAAAACGACAGTGTTACCCCTTATGTTTTTTTTTCAGGTCAAAACTTTGACATCCGATATCTCGGCTCTGGAAGGGTCTAGAGCCTCCATTTTTGCGCGCTGGTCGAAGTCTCGTGGCCCTCTGTCAGAATCCCGAGTTTCAAGAAGATCGGAGGGGGTCAAAATTTCGGCCAAAAACGACAGTGTTACCCCTTATGTTTTTTTTTTCAGGTCAAAACTTTGACATCCGATATCTCGGCTCTGGAAGGGTCTAGAGCCTCCATTTTTGCGCGCTGGTCGAAGTCTCGTGGCCCTCTGTCAGAATCCAGAGTTTCAAGAAGATCGGAGGGGGTCAAAATTTTGGCCAAAAACGACAGTGTTACCCCTTATGTTTTTTTTTTCAGGTCAAAACTTTGACATCCGATATCTCGGCTCTGGAAGGGTCTAGAGCCTCCATTTTTGCGCGCTGGTCGAAGTCTCGTGGCCCTCTGTCAGAATCCAGAGTTTCAAGAAGATCGGAGGGGGTCAAAATTTCGGCCAAAAACGACAGTGTTACCCCTTATGTTTTTTCTTTCGGGTCAAAACTTTGACATCCGATATCTCGGCTCTGGAAGGGTCTAGAGCCTCCATTTTTGCGCGCTGGTCGAAGTCTCGTGGCCCTCTGTCAGAATCCAGAGTTTCAAGAAGATCGGAGGGGGTCAAAATTTCGGCCAAAAACGACAGTGTTACCCCTTATGTTTTTTTTTCGGGTTAAAACTTTGACATCCGATATCTCGGCTCTGGAAGGGTCTAGAGCCTCCATTTTTGCGCGCTGGTCGAAGTCTCGTGGCCCTCTGTCAGAATCCAGAGTTTCAAGAAGATCGGAGGGGGTCAAAATTTCGGCCAAAAACGACAGTGTTACCCCTTATGTTTTTTTTTCAGGTCAAAACTTTGACATCCGATATCTCGGCTCTGGAAGGGTCTAGAACCTCCATTTTTGCGCGCTGGTCGAAGTCTCGTGGCCCTCTGTCAGAATCCCGAGTTTCAAGAAGATCGGAGGGGGTCAAAATTTCGGCCAAAAACGACAGTGTTACCCCTTATGTTTTTTTTTCAGGTCAAAACTTTGACATCCGATATCTCGGCTCTGGAAGGGTCTAGAGCCTCCATTTTTGCGCGCTGGTCGAAGTCTCGTGGCCCTCTGTCAGAATCCAGAGTTTCAAGAAGATCGGAGGGGGTCAAAATTTCGGCCAAAAACGACAGTGTTACCCCTTATGTTTTTTTTTTCAGGTCAAAACTTTGACATCCGATATCTCGGCTCTGGAAGGGTCTAGAGCCTCCATTTTTGCGCGCTGGTCGAAGTCTCGTGGCCCTCTGTCAGAATCCCGAGTTTCAAGAAGATCGGAGGGGGTCAAAATTTCGGCCAAAAACGACAGTGTTACCCCTTATGTTTTTTTTTTCAGGTCAAAACTTTGACATCCGATATCTCGGCTCTGGAAGGGTCTAGAGCCTCCATTTTTGCGCGCTGGTCGAAGTCTCGTGGCCCTCTGTCAGAATCCAGAGTTTCAAGAAGATCGGAGGGGGTCAAAATTTCGGCCAAAAACGACAGTGTTACCCCTTATGTTTTTTTTTCGGGTCAAAACTTTGACATCCGATATCTCGGCTCTGGAAGGGTCTAGAGCCTCCATTTTTGCGCGCTGGTCGAAGTCTCGTGGCCCTCTGTCAGAATCCAGAGTTTCAAGAAGATCGGAGGGGGTCAAAATTTCGGCCAAAAATGACAGTGTTACCCCTTATGTTTTTTTTTTCGGGTCAAAACTTTGACATCCGATATCTCGGCTCTGGAAGGGTCTAGAGCCTCCATTTTTGCGCGCTGGTCGAAGTCTCGTGGCCCTCTGTCAGAATCCAGAGTTTCAAGAAGATCGGAGGGGGTCAAAATTTCGGCCAAAAACGACAGTGTTACCCCTTATGTTTTTTTTTCAGGTCAAAACTTTGACATCCGATATCTCGGCTCTGGAAGGGTCTAGAGCCTCCATTTTTGCGCGCTGGTCGAAGTCTCGTGGCCCTCTGTCAGAATCCAGAGTTTCAAGAAGATCGGAGGGGGTCAAAATTTTGGCCAAAAACGACAGTGTTACCCCTTATGTTTTTTTTTTCAGGTCAAAAGTTTGACATCCGATATCTCGGCTCTGGAAGGGTCTAGAGCCTCCATTTTTGCGCGCTGGTCGAAGTCTCATGGCCCTCTGTCAGAATCCCGAGTTTCAAGAAGATCGGAGGGGGTCAAAATTTTGGCCAAAAACGACAGTGTTACCCCTTATGTTTTTTTTTCAGGTCAAAACTTTGACATCCGATATCTCGGCTCTGGAAGGGTCTAGAGCCTCCATTTTTGCGCGCTGGTCGAAGTCTCGTGGCCCTCTGTCAGAATCCCGAGTTTCAAGAAGATCGGAGGGGGTCAAAATTTCGGCCAAAAACGACAGTGTTACCCCTTATGTTTTTTTTTCAGGTCAAAACTTTGACATCCGATATCTCGGCTCTGGAAGGGTCTAGAGCCTCCATTTTTGCGCGCTGGTCGAAGTCTCGTGGCCCTCTGTCAGAATCCCGAGTTTCAAGAAGATCGGAGGGGGTCAAAATTTCGGCCAAAAACGACAGTGTTACCCCTTATGTTTTTTTTTCAGGTCAAAACTTTGACATCCGATATCTCGGCTCTGGAAGGGTCTAGAGCCTCCATTTTTGCGCGCTGGTCGAAGTCTCGTGGCCCTCTGTCAGAATCCCGAGTTTCAAGAAGATCGGAGGGGGTCAAAATTTTGGCCAAAAACGACAGTGTTACCCCTTATGTTTTTTTTTTTCAGGTCAAAACTTTGACATCCGATATCTCGGCTCTGGAAGGGTCTAGAGCCTCCATTTTTGCGCGCTGGTCGAAGTCTCGTGGCCCTCTGTCAGAATCCCGAGTTTCAAGAAGATCGGAGGGGGTCAAAATTTCGGCCAAAAACGACAGTGTTACCCCTTATGTTTTTTTTTCAGGTCAAAACTTTGACATCCGATATCTCGGCTCTGGAAGGGTCTAGAGCCTCGATTTTTGCGCGCTGGTCGAAGTCTCGTGGCCCTCTGTCAGAATCCAGAGTTTCAAGAAGATCGGAGGGGGTCAAAATTTCGGCCAAAAATGACAGTGTTACCCCTTATGTTTTTTTTTCGGGTCAAAACTTTGACATCCGATATCTCGGCTCTGGAAGGGTCTAGAGCCTCCATTTTTGCGCGCTGGTCGAAGTCTCGTGGCCCTCTGTCAGAATCCAGAGTTTCAAGAAGATCGGAGGGGGTCAAAATTTCGGCCAAAAACGACAGTGTTACCCCTTATGTTTTTTTTTCAGGTCAAAACTTTGACATCCGATATCTCGGCTCTGGAAGGGTCTAGAACCTCCATTTTTGCGCGCTGGTCGAAGTCTCGTGGCCCTCTGTCAGAATCCCGAGTTTCAAGAAGATCGGAGGGGGTCAAAATTTCGGCCAAAAACGACAGTGTTACCCCTTATGTTTTTTTTTCAGGTCAAAACTTTGACATCCGATATCTCGGCTCTGGAAGGGTCTAGAGCCTCCATTTTTGCGCGCTGGTCGAAGTCTCGTGGCCCTCTGTCAGAATCCAGAGTTTCAAGAAGATCGGAGGGGGTCAAAATTTCGGCCAAAAATGACAGTGTTACCCCTTATGTTTTTTTTTTCGGGTCAAAACTTTGACATCCGATATCTCGGCTCTGGAAGGGTCTAGAGCCTCCATTTTTGCGCGCTGGTCGAAGTCTCGTGGCCCTCTGTCAGAATCCAGAGTTTCAAGAAGATCGGAGGGGGTCAAAATTTTGGCCAAAAACGACAGTGTTACCCCTTATGTTTTTTTTTCAGGTCAAAAGTTTGACATCCGATATCTCGGCTCTGGAAGGGTCTAGAGCCTCCATTTTTGCGCGCTGGTCGAAGTCTCATGGCCCTCTGTCAGAATCCCGAGTTTCAAGAAGATCGGAGGGGGTCAAAATTTTGGCCAAAAACGACAGTGTTTACCCCTTATGTTTTTTTTTCAGGTCAAAACTTTGACATCCGATATCTCGGCTCTGGAAGGGTCTAGAGCCTCCATTTTTGCGCGCTGGTCGAAGTCTCGTGGCCCTCTGTCAGAATCCCGAGTTTCAAGAAGATCGGAGGGGGTCAAAATTTCGGCCAAAAACGACAGTGTTACCCCTTATGTTTTTTTTTTTCAGGTCAAAACTTTGACATCCGATATCTCGGCTCTGGAAGGGTCTAGAGCCTCCATTTTTGCGCGCTGGTCGAAGTCTCGTGGCCCTCTGTCAGAATCCCGAGTTTCAAGAAGATCGGAGGGGGTCAAAATTTCGGCCAAAAACGACAGTGTTACCCCTTATGTTTTTTTTTTCAGGTCAAAACTTTGACATCCGATATCTCGGCTCTGGAAGGGTCTAGAGCCTCCATTTTTGCGCGCTGGTCGAAGTCTCGTGGCCCTCTGTCAGAATCCAGAGTTTCAAGAAGATCGGAGGGGGTCAAAATTTCGGTCAAAAACGACAGTGTTACCCCTTATGTTTTTTTTTTCAGGTCAAAACTTTGACATCCGATATCTCGGCTCTGGAAGGGTCTAGAGTCTCCATTTTTGCGCGCTGGTCGAAGTCTCGTGGCCCTCTGTCAGAATCCAGAGTTTCAAGAAGATCGGAGGGGGTCAAAATTTCGGCCAAAAACGACAGTGTTACCCCTTATGTTTTTTTTTTCGGGTCAAAACTTTGACATCCGATATCTCGGCTCTGGAAGGGTCTAGAGCCTCCATTTTTGCGCGCTGGTCGAAGTCTCGTGGCCCTCTGTCAGAATCCAGAGTTTCAAGAAGATCGGAGGGGGTCAAAATTTCGGCCAAAAATGACAGTGTTACCCCTTATGTTTTTTTTTCAGGTCAAAACTTTGACATCCGATATCTCGGCTCTGGAAGGGTCTAGAACCTCCATTTTTGCGCGCTGGTCGAAGTCTCGTGGCCCTCTGTCAGAATCCCGAGTTTCAAGAAGATCGGAGGGGGTCAAAATTTCGGCCAAAAACGACAGTGTTACCCCTTATGTTTTTTTTTCAGGTCAAAACTTTGACATCCGATATCTCGGCTCTGGAAGGGTCTAGAGCCTCCATTTTTGCGCGCTGGTCGAAGTCTCGTGGCCCTCTGTCAGAATCCAGAGTTTCAAGAAGATCGGAGGGGGTCAAAATTTCGGCCAAAAACGACAGTGTTACCCCTTATGTTTTTTTTTTCAGGTCAAAACTTTGACATCCGATATCTCGGCTCTGGAAGGGTCTAGAGCCTCCATTTTTGCGCGCTGGTCGAAGTCTCGTGGCCCTCTTTCAGAATCCAGAGTTTCAAGAAGATCGGAGGGGGTCAAAATTTCGGCCAAAAACGACAGTGTTACCCCTTATGTTTTTTTTTCAGGTCAAAACTTTGACATCCGATATCTCGGCTCTGGAAGGGTCTAGAGCCTCCATTTTTGCGCGCTGGTCGAAGTCTCGTGGCCCTCTGTCAGAATCCCGAGTTTCAAGAAGATCGGAGGGGGTCAAAATTTCGGCCAAAAACGACAGTGTTACCCCTTATGTTTTTTTTTTCAGGTCAAAACTTTGACATCCGATATCTCGGCTCTGGAAGGGTCTAGAGCCTCCATTTTTGCGCGCTGGTCGAAGTCTCGTGGCCCTCTGTCAGAATCCAGAGTTTCAAGAAGATCGGAGGGGGTCAAAATTTCGGCCAAAAACGACAGTGTTACCCCTTATGTTTTTTTTTTTCGGGTCAAAACTTTGACATCCGATATCTCGGCTCTGGAAGGGTCTAGAGCCTCCATTTTTGCGCGCTGGTCGAAGTCTCGTGGCCCTCTGTCAGAATCCAGAGTTTCAAGAAGATCGGAGGGGGTCAAAATTTCGGCCAAAAACGACAGTGTTACCCCTTATGTTTTTTTTTCAGGTCAAAACTTTGACATCCGATATCTCGGCTCTGGAAGGGTCTAGAGCCTCCATTTTTGCGCGCTGGTCGAAGTCTCGTGGCCCTCTGTCAGAATCCAGAGTTTCAAGAAGATCGGAGGGGGTCAAAATTTTGGCCAAAAACGACAGTGTTACCCCTTATGTTTTTTTTTCAGGTCAAAACTTTGACATCCGATATCTCGGCTCTGGAAGGGTCTAGAGCCTCCATTTTTGCGCGCTGGTCGAAGTCTCATGGCCCTCTGTCAGAATCCCGAGTTTCAAGAAGATCGGAGGGGGTCAAAATTTTGGCCAAAAACGACAGTGTTACCCCTTATGTTTTTTTTTCAGGTCAAAACTTTGACATCCGATATCTCGGCTCTGGAAGGGTCTAGAGCCTCCATTTTTGCGCGCTGGTCGAAGTCTCGTGGCCCTCTGTCAGAATCCCGAGTTTCAAGAAGATCGGAGGGGGTCAAAATTTCGGCCAAAAACGACAGTGTTACCCCTTATGTTTTTTTTTTTCAGGTCAAAACTTTGACATCCAATATCTCGGCTCTGGAAGGGTCTAGAGCCTCCATTTTTGCGCGCTGGTCGAAGTCTCGTGGCCCTCTGTCAGAATCCCGAGTTTCAAGAAGATCGGAGGGGGTCAAAATTTCGGCCAAAAACGACAGTGTTACCCCTTATGTTTTTTTTTTCAGGTCAAAACTTTGACATCCGATATCTCGGCTCTGGAAGGGTCTAGAGCCTCCATTTTTGCGCGCTGGTCGAAGTCTCGTGGCCTCTGTCAGAATCCAGAGTTTCAAGAAGATCGGAGGGGGTCAAAATTTTGCCAAAAACGACAGTGTTACCCCTTATGTTTTTTTTTCAGGTCAAAACTTTGACATCCGATATCTCGGCTCTGAAGGGTCTAGAGCCTCCATTTTTGCGCGCTGGTCGAGAAGTCTCGTGGCCCTCTGTCAGAATCCAGAGTTTCAAGAAGATCGGAGGGGGTCAAAATTTCGGCCAAAAACGACAGTGTTACCCCTTATGTTTTTTCTTTCGGGTCAAAACTTTGACATCCGATATCTCGGCTCTGGAAGGGTCTAGAGCCTCCATTTTTGCGCGCTGGTCGAAGTCTCGTGGTCCTCTGTCAGAATCCAGAGTTTCAAGAAGATCGGAGGGGGTCAAAATTTCGGCCAAAAACGACAGTGTTACCCCTTATGTTTTTTTTTCAGGTCAAAACTTTGACATCCGATATCTCGGCTCTGGAAGGGTCTAGAACCTCCATTTTTGCGCGCTGGTCGAAGTCTCGTGGCCCTCTGTCAGAATCCCGAGTTTCAAGAAGATCGGAGGGGGTCAAAATTTCGGCCAAAAACGACAGTGTTACCCCTTATGTTTTTTTTTCAGGTCAAAACTTTGACATCCGATATCTCGGCTCTGGAAGGGTCTAGAGCCTCCATTTTTGCGCGCTGGTCAAAGTCTCGTGGCCCTCTGTCAGAATCCAGAGTTTCAAGAAGATCGGAGGGGGTCAAAATTTCGGCCAAAAACGACAGTGTTACCCCTTATGTTTTTTTTTCAGGTCAAAACTTTGACATCCGATATCTCGGCTCTGGAAGGGTCTAGAGCCTCCATTTTTGCGCGCTGGTCGAAGTCTCGTGGCCCTCTGTCAGAATCCAGAGTTTCAAGAAGATCGGAGGGGGTCAAAATTTCGGCCAAAAACGACAGTGTTACCCCTTATGTTTTTTTTTTCAGGTCAAAACTTTGACATCCGATATCTCGGCTCTGGAAGGGTCTAGAGCCTCCATTTTTGCGCGCTGGTCGAAGTCTCGTGGCCCTCTTTCAGAATCCAGAGTTTCAAGAAGATCGGAGGGGGTCAAAATTTCGGCCAAAAACGACAGTGTTACCCCTTATGTTTTTTTTTCAGGTCAAAACTTTGACATCCGATATCTCGGCTCTGGAAGGGTCTAGAGCCTCCATTTTTGCGCGCTGGTCGAAGTCTCGTGGCCCTCTGTCAGAATCCCGAGTTTCAAGAAGATCGGAGGGGGTCAAAATTTCGGCCAAAAACGACAGTGTTACCCCTTATGTTTTTTTTTTCAGGTCAAAACTTTGACATCCGATATCTCGGCTCTGGAAGGGTCTAGAGCCTCCATTTTTGCGCGCTGGTCGAAGTCTCGTGGCCCTCTGTCAGAATCCAGAGTTTCAAGAAGATCGGAGGGGGTCAAAATTTCGGCCAAAAACGACAGTGTTACCCCTTATGTTTTTTTTTCGGGTCAAAACTTTGACATCCGATATCTCGGCTCTGGAAGGGTCTAGAGCCTCCATTTTTGCGCGCTGGTCGAAGTCTCGTGGCCCTCTGTCAGAATCCAGAGTTTCAAGAAGATCGGAGGGGGTCAAAATTTCGGCCAAAAATGACAGTGTTACCCCTTATGTTTTTTTTTCGGGTCAAAACTTTGACATCCGATATCTCGGCTCTGGAAGGGTCTAGAGCCTCCATTTTTGCGCGCTGGTCGAAGTCTCGTGGCCCTCTGTCAGAATCCAGAGTTTCAAGAAGATCGGAGGGGGTCAAAATTTCGGCCAAAAACGACAGTGTTACCCCTTATGTTTTTTTTTCAGGTCAAAACTTTGACATCCGATATCTCGGCTCTGGAAGGGTCTAGAGCCTCCATTTTTGCGCGCTGGTCGAAGTCTCATGGCCCTCTGTCAGAATCCCGAGTTTCAAGAAGATCGGAGGGGGTCAAAATTTTGGCCAAAAACGACAGTGTTACCCCTTATGTTTTTTTTTCAGGTCAAAACTTTGACATCCGATATCTCGGCTCTGGAAGGGTCTAGAGCCTCCATTTTTGCGCGCTGGTCGAAGTCTCGTGGCCCTCTGTCAGAATCCCGAGTTTCAAGAAGATCGGAGGGGGTCAAAATTTCGGCCAAAAACGACAGTGTTACCCCTTATGTTTTTTTTTTTCAGGTCAAAACTTTGACATCCAATATCTCGGCTCTGGAAGGGTCTAGAGCCTCCATTTTTGCGCGCTGGTCGAAGTCTCGTGGCCCTCTGTCAGAATCCCGAGTTTCAAGAAGATCGGAGGGGGTCAAAATTTCGGCCAAAAACGACAGTGTTACCCCTTATGTTTTTTTTTCAGGTCAAAACTTTGACATCCGATATCTCGGCTCTGGAAGGGTCTAGAGCCTCCATTTTTGCGCGCTGGTCGAAGTCTCGTGGCCCTCTGTCAGAATCCAGAGTTTCAAGAAGATCGGAGGGGGTCAAAATTTTGGCCAAAAACGACAGTGTTACCCCTTATGTTTTTTTTTCAGGTCAAAACTTTGACATCCGATATCTCGGCTCTGGAAGGGTCTAGAGCCTCCATTTTTGCGCGCTGGTCGAAGTCTCGTGGCCCTCTGTCAGAATCCAGAGTTTCAAGAAGATCGGAGGGGGTCAAAATTTCGGCCAAAAACGACAGTGTTACCCCTTATGTTTTTTCTTTCGGGTCAAAACTTTGACATCCGATATCTCGGCTCTGGAAGGGTCTAGAGCCTCCATTTTTGCGCGCTGGTCGAAGTCTCGTGGTCCTCTGTCAGAATCCAGAGTTTCAAGAAGATCGGAGGGGGTCAAAATTTCGGCCAAAAACGACAGTGTTACCCCTTATGTTTTTTTTTCAGGTCAAAACTTTGACATCCGATATCTCGGCTCTGGAAGGGTCTAGAACCTCCATTTTTGCGCGCTGGTCGAAGTCTCGTGGCCCTCTGTCAGAATCCCGAGTTTCAAGAAGATCGGAGGGGGTCAAAATTTCGGCCAAAAACGACAGTGTTACCCCTTATGTTTTTTTTTCAGGTCAAAACTTTGACATCCGATATCTCGGCTCTGGAAGGGTCTAGAGCCTCCATTTTTGCGCGCTGGTCAAAGTCTCGTGGCCCTCTGTCAGAATCCAGAGTTTCAAGAAGATCGGAGGGGGTCAAAATTTCGGCCAAAAACGACAGTGTTACCCCTTATGTTTTTTTTTCAGGTCAAAACTTTGACATCCGATATCTCGGCTCTGGAAGGGTCTAGAGCCTCCATTTTTGCGCGCTGGTCGAAGTCTCGTGGCCCTCTGTCAGAATCCAGAGTTTCAAGAAGATCGGAGGGGGTCAAAATTTCGGCCAAAAACGACAGTGTTACCCCTTATGTTTTTTTTTCAGGTCAAAACTTTGACATCCGATATCTCGGCTCTGGAAGGGTCTAGAGCCTCCATTTTTGCGCGCTGGTCGAAGTCTCGTGGCCCTCTGTCAGAATCCCGAGTTTCAAGAAGATCGGAGGGGGTCAAAATTTCGGCCAAAAACGACAGTGTTACCCCTTATGTTTTTTTTTCAGGTCAAAACTTTGACATCAGATATCTCGGCTCTGGAAGGGTCTAGAGCCTCCATTTTTGCGCGCTGGTCGAAGTCTCGTGGCCCTCTGTCAGAATCCAGAGTTTCAAGAAGATCGGAGGGGGTCAAAATTTCGGCCAAAAACGACAGTGTTACCCCTTATGTTTTTTTTTCGGGTCAAAACTTTGACATCCGATATCTCGGCTCTGGAAGGGTCTAGAGCCTCCATTTTTGCGCGCTGGTCGAAGTCTCGTGGCCCTCTGTCAGAATCCAGAGTTTCAAGAAGATCGGAGGGGGTCAAAATTTCGGCCAAAAATGACAGTGTTACCCCTTATGTTTTTTTTTTCAGGTCAAAACTTTGACATCCGATATCTCGGCTCTGGAAGGGTCTAGAGCCTCCATTTTTGCGCGCTGGTCGAAGTCTCGTGGCCCTCTGTCAGAATCCAGAGTTTCAAGAAGATCGGAGGGGGTCAAAAATTTTGGCCAAAAACGACAGTGTTACCCCTTATGTTTTTTTTTTCAGGTCAAAAGTTTGACATCCGATATCTCGGCTCTGGAAGGGTCTAGAGCCTCCATTTTTGCGCGCTGGTCGAAGTCTCATGGCCCTCTGTCAGAATCCCGAGTTTCAAGAAGATCGGAGGGGGTCAAAATTTTGGCCAAAAACGACAGTGTTACCCCTTATGTTTTTTTTTCAGGTCAAAACTTTGACATCCGATATCTCGGCTCTGGAAGGGTCTAGAGCCTCCATTTTTGCGCGCTGGTCGAAGTCTCATGGCCCTCTGTCAGAATCCCGAGTTTCAAGAAGATCGGAGGGGGTCAAAATTTCGGCCAAAAACGACAGTGTTACCCCTTATGTTTTTTTTTTCAGGTCAAAACTTTGACATCCGATATCTCGGCTCTGGAAGGGTCTAGAGCCTCCATTTTTGCGCGCTGGTCGAAGTCTCGTGGCCCTCTGTCAGAATCCAAAGTTTCAAGAAGATCGGAGGGGGTCAAAATTTCGGCCAAAAACGACAGTGTTACCCCTTATGTTTTTTTTTTCAGGTCAAAACTTTGACATCCGATATCTCGGCTCTGGAAGGGTCTAGAGTCTCCATTTTTGCGCGCTGGTCGAAGTCTCGTGGCCCTCTGTCAGAATCCAGAGTTTCAAGAAGATCGGAGGGGGTCAAAATTTCGGCCAAAAACGACAGTGTTACCCCTTATGTTTTTTTTTCGGGTCAAAACTTTGACATCCGATATCTCGGCTCTGGAAGGGTCTAGAGCCTCCATTTTTGCGCGCTGGTCGAAGTCTCGTGGCCCTCTGTCAGAATCCAGAGTTTCAAGAAGATCGGAGGGGGTCAAAATTTCGGCCAAAAATGACAGTGTTACCCCTTATGTTTTTTTTTTTCAGGTCAAAACTTTGACATCCAATATCTCGGCTCTGGAAGGGTCTAGAGCCTCCATTTTTGCGCGCTAGTCGAAGTCTCGTGGCCCTCTGTCAGAATCCCGAGTTTCAAGAAGATCGGAGGGGGTCAAAATTTCGGCCAAAAACGACAGTGTTACCCCTTATGTTTTTTTTTCAGGTCAAAACTTTGACATCCGATATCTCGGCTCTGGAAGGGTCTAGAGCCTCCATTTTTGCGCGCTGGTCGAAGTCTCGTGGCCCTCTGTCAGAATCCAGAGTTTCAAGAAGATCGGAGGGGGTCAAAATTTCGGCCAAAAACGACAGTGTTACCCCTTATGTTTTTTTTTTCAGGTCAAAACTTTGACATCCGATATCTCGGCTCTGGAAGGGTCTAGAGCCTCCATTTTTGCGCGCTGGTCGAAGTCTCATGGCCCTCTGTCAGAATCCCGAGTTTCAAGAAGATCGGAGGGGGTCAAAATTTTGGCCAAAAACGACAGTGTTACCCCTTATGTTTTTTTCGGGTCAAAACTTTGACATCCGATATTTCGGCTCTGGAAGGGTCTAGAGCCTCCATTTTTGCGCGCTGGTCGAAGTCTCGTGGCCCTCTGTCAGAATCCAGAGTTTCAAGAAGATCGGAGGGGGTCAAAATTTCGGCCAAAAACGACAGTGTTACCCCTTATGTTTTTTCTTTCGGGTCAAAACTTTGACATCCGATATCTCGGCTCTGGAAGGGTCTAGAGCCTCCATTTTTGCGCGCTGGTCGAAGTCTCGTGGCCCTCTGTCAGAATCCAGAGTTTCAAGAAGATCGGAGGGGGTCAAAATTTCGGCCAAAAACGACAGTGTTACCCCTTATGTTTTTTTTTCGGGTCAAAACTTTGACATCCGATATCTCGGCTCTGGAAGGGTCTAGAGCCTCCATTTTTGCGCGCTGGTCGAAGTCTCGTGGCCCTCTGTCAGAATCCAGAGTTTCAAGAAGATCGGAGGGGGTCAAAATTTCGGCCAAAAACGACAGTGTTACCCCTTATGTTTTTTTTTCAGGTCAAAACTTTGACATCCGATATCTCGGCTCTGGAAGGGTCTAGAACCTCCATTTTTGCGCGCTGGTCGAAGTCTCGTGGCCCTCTGTCAGAATCCCGAGTTTCAAGAAGATCGGAGGGGGTCAAAATTTCGGCCAAAAACGACAGTGTTACCCCTTATGTTTTTTTTTCAGGTCAAAACTTTGACATCCGATATCTCGGCTCTGGAAGGGTCTAGAGCCTCCATTTTTGCGCGCTGGTCGAAGTCTCGTGGCCCTCTGTCAGAATCCAGAGTTTCAAGAAGATCGGAGGGGGTCAAAATTTCGGCCAAAAACGACAGTGTTACCCCTTATGTTTTTTTTTTCAGGTCAAAACTTTGACATCCGATATCTCGGCTCTGGAAGGGTCTAGAGCCTCCATTTTTGCGCGCTGGTCGAAGTCTCGTGGCCCTCTGTCAGAATCCCGAGTTTCAAGAAGATCGGAGGGGGTCAAAATTTCGGCCAAAAACGACAGTGTTACCCCTTATGTTTTTTTTTCAGGTCAAAACTTTGACATCCGATATCTCGGCTCTGGAAGGGTCTAGAGCCTCCATTTTTGCGCGCTGGTCGAAGTCTCGTGGCCCTCTGTCAGAATCCAGAGTTTCAAGAAGATCGGAGGGGGTCAAAATTTCGGCCAAAAACGACAGTGTTACCCCTTATGTTTTTTTTTCGGGTCAAAACTTTGACATCCGATATCTCGGCTCTGGAAGGGTCTAGAGCCTCCATTTTTGCGCGCTGGTCGAAGTCTCGTGGCCCTCTGTCAGAATCCAGAGTTTCAAGAAGATCGGAGGGGGTCAAAATTTCGGCCAGAAATGACAGTGTTACCCCTTATGTTTTTTTTTTCGGGTCAAAACTTTGACATCCGATATCTCGGCTCTGGAAGGGTCTAGAGCCTCCATTTTTGCGCGCTGGTCGAAGTCTCGTGGCCCTCTGTCAGAATCCAGAGTTTCAAGAAGATCGGAGGGGGTCAAAATTTCGGCCAAAAACGACAGTGTTACCCCTTATGTTTTTTTTTCAGGTCAAAACTTTGACATCCGATATCTCGGCTCTGGAAGGGTCTAGAGCCTCCATTTTTGCGCGCTGGTCGAAGTCTCGTGGCCCTCTGTCAGAATCCAGAGTTTCAAGAAGATCGGAGGGGGTCAAAATTTTGGCCAAAAACGACAGTGTTACCCCTTATGTTTTTTTTTCAGGTCAAAAGTTTGACATCCGATATCTCGGCTCTGGAAGGGTCTAGAGCCTCCATTTTTGCGCGCTGGTCGAAGTCTCATGGCCCTCTGTCAGAATCCCGAGTTTCAAGAAGATCGGAGGGGGTCAAAATTTTGGCCAAAAACGACAGTGTTACCCCTTATGTTTTTTTTTTCAGGTCAAAACTTTGACATCCGATATCTCGGCTCTGGAAGGGTCTAGAGCCTCCATTTTTGCGCGCTGGTCGAAGTCTCGTGGCCCTCTGTCAGAATCCCGAGTTTCAAGAAGATCGGAGGGGGTCAAAATTTCGGCCAAAAACGACAGTGTTACCCCTTATGTTTTTTTTTCAGGTCAAAACTTTGACATCCGATATCTCGGCTCTGGAAGGGTCTAGAGCCTCCATTTTTGCGCGCTGGTCGAAGTCTCGTGGCCCTCTGTCAGAATCCCGAGTTTCAAGAAGATCGGAGGGGGTCAAAATTTCGGCCAAAAACGACAGTGTTACCCCTTATGTTTTTTTTTTCAGGTCAAAACTTTGACATCCGATATCTCGGCTCTGGAAGGGTCTAGAGCCTCCATTTTTGCGCGCTGGTCGAAGTCTCGTGGCCCTCTGTCAGAATCCAGAGTTTCAAGAAGATCGGAGGGGGTCAAAATTTCGGCCAAAAACGACAGTGTTACCCCTTATGTTTTTTTTTTCAGGTCAAAACTTTGACATCCGATATCTCGGCTCTGGAAGGGTCTAGAGCCTCCATTTTTGCGCGCTGGTCGAAGTCTCGTGGCCCTCTGTCAGAATCCAGAGTTTCAAGAAGATCGGAGGGGGTCAAAATTTCGGCCAAAAACGACAGTGTTACCCCTTATGTTTTTTTTTCAGGTCAAAACTTTGACATCCGATATCTCGGCTCTGGAAGGGTCTAGAGCCTCCATTTTTGCGCGCTGGTCGAAGTCTCGTGGCCCTCTGTCAGAATCCCGAGTTTCAAGAAGATCGGAGGGGGTCAAAATTTCGGCCAAAAACGACAGTGTTACCCCTTATGTTTTTTTTTCAGGTCAAAACTTTGACATCCGATATCTCGGCTCTGGAAGGCTCTAGAGCCTCCATTTTTGCGCGCTGGTCGAAGTCTCATGGCCCTCTGTCAGAATCCCGAGTTTCAAGAAGATCGGAGGGGGTCAAAATTTTGGCCAAAAACGACAGTGTTACCCCTTATGTTTTTTTTTTCAGGTCAAAACTTTGACATCCGATATCTCGGCTCTGGAAGGGTCTAGAGCCTCCATTTTTGCGCGCTGGTCGAAGTCTCGTGGCCCTCTGTCAGAATCCAGAGTTTCAAGAAGATCGGAGGGGGTCAAAATTTCGGCCAAAAACGACAGTGTTACCCCTTATGTTTTTTTTTCAGGTCAAAACTTTGACATCCGATATCTCGGCTCTGGAAGGGTCTAGAACCTCCATTTTTGCGCGCTGGTCGAAGTCTCGTGGCCCTCTGTCAGAATCCCGAGTTTCAAGAAGATCGGAGGGGGTCAAAATTTTGGCCAAAAACGACAGTGTTACCCCTTATGTTTTTTTTTTCAGGTCAAAACTTTGACATCCGATATCTCGGCTCTGGAAGGGTCTAGAGCCTCCATTTTTGCGCGCTGGTCGAAGTCTCGTGGCCCTCTGTCAGAATCCCGAGTTTCAAGAAGATCGGAGGGGGTCAAAATTTCGGCCAAAAACGACAGTGTTACCCCTTATGTTTTTTTTTTCAGGTCAAAACTTTGACATCCGATATCTCGGCTCTGGAAGGGTCTAGAGCCTCGATTTTTGCGCGATGGTCGAAGTCTCGTGGCCCTCTGTCAGAATCCAGAGTTTCAAGAAGATCGGAGGGGGTCAAAATTTCGGCCAAAAATGACAGTGTTACCCCTTATGTTTTTTTTTCGGGTCAAAACTTTGACATCCGATATCTCGGCTCTGGAAGGGTCTAGAGCCTCCATTTTTGCGCGCTGGTCGAAGTCTCGTGGCCCTCTGTCAGAATCCAGAGTTTCAAGAAGATCGGAGGGGGTCAAAATTTCGGCCAAAAACGACAGTGTTACCCCTTATGTTTTTTTTTCAGGTCAAAACTTTGACATCCGATATCTCGGCTCTGGAAGGGTCTAGAACCTCCATTTTTGCGCGCTGGTCGAAGTCTCGTGGCCCTCTGTCAGAATCCCGAGTTTCTAGAAGATCGGAGGGGGTCAAAATTTCGGCCAAAAACGACAGTGTTACCCCTTATGTTTTTTTTTCAGGTCAAAACTTTGACATCCGATATCTCGGCTCTGGAAGGGTCTAGAGCCTCCATTTTTGCGCGCTGGTCGAAGTCTCATGGCCCTCTGTCAGAATCCCGAGTTTCAAGAAGATCGGAGGGGGTCAAAATTTTGGCCAAAAACGACAGTGTTACCCCTTATGTTTTTTTTTTCAGGTCAAAACTTTGACATCCGATATCTCGGCTCTGGAAGGGTCTAGAGCCTCCATTTTTGCGCGCTGGTCGAAGTCTCGTGGCCCTCTGTCAGAATCCAGAGTTTCAAGAAGATCGGAGGGGGTCAAAATTTCGGCCAAAAACGACAGTGTTACCCCTTATGTTTTTTTTTCAGGTCAAAACTTTGACATCCGATATCTCGGCTCTGGAAGGGTCTAGAACCTCCATTTTTGCGCGCTGGTCGAAGTCTCGTGGCCCTCTGTCAGAATCCCGAGTTTCAAGAAGATCGGAGGGGGTCAAAATTTTGGCCAAAAACGACAGTGTTACCCCTTATGTTTTTTTTTTCAGGTCAAAACTTTGACATCCGATATCTCGGCTCTGGAAGGGTCTAGAGCCTCCATTTTTGCGCGCTGGTCGAAGTCTCGTGGCCCTCTGTCAGAATCCCGAGTTTCAAGAAGATCGGAGGGGGTCAAAATTTCGGCCAAAAACGACAGTGTTACCCCTTATGTTTTTTTTTTCAGGTCAAAACTTTGACATCCGATATCTCGGCTCTGGAAGGGTCTAGAGCCTCAATTTTTGCGCGATGGTCGAAGTCTCGTGGCCCTCTGTCAGAATCCAGAGTTTCAAGAAGATCGGAGGGGGTCAAAATTTCGGCCAAAAATGACAGTGTTACCCCTTATGTTTTTTTTTCGGGTCAAAACTTTGACATCCGATATCTCGGCTCTGGAAGGGTCTAGAGCCTCCATTTTTGCGCGCTGGTCGAAGTCTCGTGGCCCTCTGTCAGAATCCAGAGTTTCAAGAAGATCGGAGGGGGTCAAAATTTCGGCCAAAAACGACAGTGTTACCCCTTATGTTTTTTTTTCAGGTCAAAACTTTGACATCCGATATCTCGGCTCTGGAAGGGTCTAGAACCTCCATTTTTGCGCGCTGGTCGAAGTCTCGTGGCCCTCTGTCAGAATCCCGAGTTTCTAGAAGATCGGAGGGGGTCAAAATTTCGGCCAAAAACGACAGTGTTACCCCTTATGTTTTTTTTTCAGGTCAAAACTTTGACATCCGATATCTCGGCTCTGGAAGGGTCTAGAGCCTCCATTTTTGCGCGCTGGTCGAAGTCTCGTGGCCCTCTGTCAGAATCCAGAGTTTCAAGAAGATCGGAGGGGGTCAAAATTTCGGCCAAAAATGACAGTGTTACCCCTTATGTTTTTTTTTTCGGGTCAAAACTTTGACATCCGATATCTCGGCTCTGGAAGGGTCTAGAGCCTCCATTTTTGCGCGCTGGTCGAAGTCTCGTGGCCCTCTGTCAGAATCCAGAGTTTCAAGAAGATCGGAGGGGGTCAAAATTTCGGCCAAAAACGACAGTGTTACCCCTTATGTTTTTTTTTTCAGGTCAAAACTTTGACATCCGATATCTCGGCTCTGGAAGGGTCTAGAGCCTCCATTTTTGCGCGCTGGTCGAAGTCTCGTGGCCCTCTGTCAGAATCCAGAGTTTCAAGAAGATCGGAGGGGGTCAAAATTTTGGCCAAAAACGACAGTGTTACCCCTTATGTTTTTTTTTCAGGTCAAAAGTTTGACATCCGATATCTCGGCTCTGGAAGGGTCTAGAGCCTCCATTTTTGCGCGCTGGTCGAAGTCTCATGGCCCTCTGTCAGAATCCCGAGTTTCAAGAAGATCGGAGGGGGTCAAAATTTTGGCCAAAAACGACAGTGTTACCCCTTATGTTTTTTTTTCAGGTCAAAACTTTGACATCCGATATCTCGGCTCTGGAAGGGTCTAGAGCCTCCATTTTTGCGCGCTGGTCGAAGTCTCGTGGCCCTCTGTCAGAATCCCGAGTTTCAAGAAGATCGGAGGGGGTCAAAATTTCGGCCAAAAACGACAGTGTTACCCCTTATGTTTTTTTTTTCAGGTCAAAACTTTGACATCCGATATCTCGGCTCTGGAAGGGTCTAGAGCCTCCATTTTTGCGCGCTGGTCGAAGTCTCGTGGCCCTCTGTCAGAATCCAGAGTTTCAAGAAGATCGGAGGGGGTCAAAATTTCGGCCAAAAACGACAGTGTTACCCCTTATGTTTTTTTTTTCAGGTCAAAACTTTGACATCCGATATCTCGGCTCTGGAAGGGTCTAGAGTCTCCATTTTTGCGCGCTGGTCGAAGTCTCGTGGCCCTCTGTCAGAATCCAGAGTTTCAAGAAGATCGGAGGGGGTCAAAATTTCGGCCAAAAACGACAGTGTTACCCCTTATGTTTTTTTTTTCGGGTCAAAACTTTGACATCCGATATCTCGGCTCTGGAAGGGTCTAGAGCCTCCATTTTTGCGCGCTGGTCGAAGTCTCGTGGCCCTCTGTCAGAATCCAGAGTTTCAAGAAGATCGGAGGGGGTCAAAATTTCGGCCAAAAACGACAGTGTTACCCCTTATGTTTTTTTTTCAGGTCAAAACTTTGACATCCGATATCTCGGCTCTGGAAGGGTCTAGAACCTCCATTTTTGCGCGCTGGTCGAAGTCTCGTGGCCCTCTGTCAGAATCCCGAGTTTCAAGAAGATCGGAGGGGGTCAAAATTTCGGCCAAAAACGACAGTGTTACCCCTTATGTTTTTTTTTCAGGTCAAAACTTTGACATCCGATATCTCGGCTCTGGAAGGGTCTAGAGCCTCCATTTTTGCGCGCTGGTCGAAGTCTCGTGGCCCTCTGTCAGAATCCAGAGTTTCAAGAAGATCGGAGGGGGTCAAAATTTCGGCCAAAAACGACAGTGTTACCCCTTATGTTTTTTTTTCAGGTCAAAACTTTGACATCCGATATCTCGGCTCTGGAAGGGTCTAGAGCCTCCATTTTTGCGCGCTGGTCGAAGTCTCGTGGCCCTCTTTCAGAATCCAGAGTTTCAAGAAGATCGGAGGGGGTCAAAATTTCGGCCAAAAACGACAGTGTTACCCCTTATGTTTTTTTTTCAGGTCAAATCTTTGACATCCGATATCTCGGCTCTGGAAGGGTCTAGAGCCTCCATTTTTGCGCGCTGGTCGAAGTCTCGTGGCCCTCTGTCAGAATCCCGAGTTTCAAGAAGATCGGAGGGGGTCAAAATTTCGGCCAAAAACGACAGTGTTACCCCTTATGTTTTTTTTTTCAGGTCAAAACTTTGACATCCGATATCTCGGCTCTGGAAGGGTCTAGAGCCTCCATTTTTGCGCGCTGGTCGAAGTCTCGTGGCCCTCTGTCAGAATCCAGAGTTTCAAGAAGATCGGAGGGGGTCAAAATTTCGGCCAAAAACGACAGTGTTACCCCTTATGTTTTTTTTTCGGGTCAAAACTTTGACATCCGATATCTCGGCTCTGGAAGGGTCTAGAGCCTCCATTTTTGCGCGCTGGTCGAAGTCTCGTGGCCCTCTGTCAGAATCCAGAGTTTCAAGAAGATCGGAGGGGGTCAAAATTTCGGCCAAAAATGACAGTGTTACCCCTTATGTTTTTTTTTCGGGTCAAAACTTTGACATCCGATATCTCGGCTCTGGAAGGGTCTAGAGCCTCCATTTTTGCGCGCTGGTCGAAGTCTCGTGGCCCTCTGTCAGAATCCAGAGTTTCAAGAAGATCGGAGGGGGTCAAAATTTCGGCCAAAAACGACAGTGTTACCCCTTATGTTTTTTTTTCAGGTCAAAACTTTGACATCCGATATCTCGGCTCTGGAAGGGTCTAGAGCCTCCATTTTTGCGCGCTGGTCGAAGTCTCGTGGCCCTCTGTCAGAATCCCGAGTTTCAAGAAGATCGGAGGGGGTCAAAATTTTGGCCAAAAACGACAGTGTTACCCCTTATGTTTTTTTTTTCAGGTCAAAACTTTGACATCCGATATCTCGGCTCTGGAAGGGTCTAGAGCCTCCATTTTTGCGCGCTGGTCGAAGTCTCGTGGCCCTCTGTCAGAATCCCGAGTTTCAAGAAGATCGGAGGGGGTCAAAATTTCGGCCAAAAACGACAGTGTTACCCCTTATGTTTTTTTTTTTCAGGTCAAAACTTTGACATCCGATATCTCGGCTCTGGAAGGGTCTAGAGCCTCCATTTTTGCGCGCTGGTCGAAGTCTCGTGGCCCTCTGTCAGAATCCCGAGTTTCAAGAAGATCGGAGGGGGTCAAAATTTCGGCCAAAAACGGCAGTGTTACCCCTTATGTTTTTTTTTTCAGGTCAAAACTTTGACATCCGATTTCTCGGCTCTGGAAGGGTCTAGAGCCTCCATTTTTGCGCGCTGGTCGAAGTCTCGTGGCCCTCTGTCAGAATCCAGAGTTTCAAGAAGATCGGAGGGGGTCAAAATTTTGGCCAAAAACGACAGTGTTACCCCTTATGTTTTTTTTTCAGGTCAAAACTTTGACATCCGATATCTCGGCTCTGGAAGGGTCTAGAGCCTCCATTTTTGCGCGCTGGTCGAAGTCTCGTGGCCCTCTGTCAGAATCCAGAGTTTCAAGAAGATCGGAGGGGGTCAAAATTTCGGCCAAAAACGACAGTGTTACCCCTTATGTTTTTTCTTTCGGGTCAAAACTTTGACATCCGATATCTCGGCTCTGGAAGGGTCTAGAGCCTCCATTTTTGCGCGCTGGTCGAAGTCTCGTGGCCCTCTGTCAGAATCCAGAGTTTCAAGAAGATCGGAGGGGGTCAAAATTTCGGCCAAAAACGACAGTGTTACCCCTTATGTTTTTTTTTTCGGGTCAAAACTTTGACATCCGATATCTCGGCTCTGGAAGGGTCTAGAGCCTCCATTTTTGCGCGCTGGTCGAAGTCTCGTGGCCCTCTGTCAGAATCCAGAGTTTCAAGAAGATCGGAGGGGGTCAAAATTTCGGCCAAAAACGACAGTGTTACCCCTTATGTTTTTTTTTCAGGTCAAAACTTTGACATCCGATATCTCGGCTCTGGAAGGGTCTAGAACCTCCATTTTTGCGCGCTGGTCGAAGTCTCGTGGCCCTCTGTCAGAATCCCGAGTTTCAAGAAGATCGGAGGGGGTCAAAATTTCGGCCAAAAACGACAGTGTTACCCCTTATGTTTTTTCTTTCGGGTCAAAACTTTGACATCCGATATCTCGGCTCTGGAAGGGTCTAGAGCCTCCATTTTTGCGCGCTGGTCGAAGTCTCGTGGCCCTCTGTCAGAATCCAGAGTTTCAAGAAGATCGGAGGGGGTCAAAATTTCGGCCAAAAACGACAGTGTTACCCCTTATGTTTTTTTTTTCGGGTCAAAACTTTGACATCCGATATCTCGGCTCTGGAAGGGTCTAGAGCCTCCATTTTTGCGCGCTGGTCGAAGTCTCGTGGCCCTCTGTCAGAATCCAGAGTTTCAAGAAGATCGGAGGGGGTCAAAATTTCGGCCAAAAACGACAGTGTTACCCCTTATGTTTTTTTTTCAGGTCAAAACTTTGACATCCGATATCTCGGCTCTGGAAGGGTCTAGAACCTCCATTTTTGCGCGCTGGTCGAAGTCTCGTGGCCCTCTGTCAGAATCCCGAGTTTCAAGAAGATCGGAGGGGGTCAAAATTTCGGCCAAAAACGACAGTGTTACCCCTTATGTTTTTTTTTCAGGTCAAAACTTTGACATCCGATATCTCGGCTCTGGAAGGGTCTAGAGCCTCCATTTTTGCGCGCTGGTCGAAGTCTCGTGGCCCTCTGTCAGAATCCAGAGTTTCAAGAAGATCGGAGGGGGTCAAAATTTCGGCCAAAAACGACAGTGTTACCCCTTATGTTTTTTTTTTCAGGTCAAAACTTTGACATCCGATATCTCGGCTCTGGAAGGGTCTAGAGCCTCCATTTTTGCGCGCTGGTCGAAGTCTCGTGGCCCTCTGTCAGAATCCAGAGTTTCAAGAAGATCGGAGGGGGTCAAAATTTCGGCCAAAAACGACAGTGTTACCCCTTATGTTTTTTTTTTCAGGTCAAAACTTTGACATCCGATATCTCGGCTCTGGAAGGGTCTAGAGCCTCCATTGTTGCGCGCTGGTCGAAGTCTCGTGGCCCTCTGTCAGAATCCCGAGTTTCAAGAAGATCGGAGGGGGTCAAAATTTCGGCCAAAAACGACAGTGTTACCCCTTATGTTTTTTTTTTCGGGTCAAAACTTTGACATCCGATATCTCGGCTCTGGAAGGGTCTAGAGCCTCCATTTTTGCGCGCTGGTCGAAGTCTCGTGGCCCTCTGTCAGAATCCAGAGTTTCAAGAAGATCGGAGGGGGTCAAAATTTCGGCCAAAAACGACAGTGTTACCCCTTATGTTTTTTTTTCGGGTCAAAACTTTGACATCCGATATCTCGGCTCTGGAAGGGTCTAGAGCCTCCATTTTTGCGCGCTGGTCGAAGTCTCGTGGCCCTCTGTCAGAATCCAGAGTTTCAAGAAGATCGGAGGGGGTCAAAATTTCGGCCAAAAATGACAGTGTTACCCCTTATGTTTTTTTTTTCGGGTCAAAACTTTGACATCCGATATCTCGGCTCTGGAAGGGTCTAGAGCCTCCATTTTTGCGCGCTGGTCGAAGTCTCGTGGCCCTCTGTCAGAATCCAGAGTTTCAAGAAGATCGGAGGGGGTCAAAATTTCGGCCAAAAACGACAGTGTTACCCCTTATGTTTTTTTTTTTTCAGGTCAAAACTTTGACATCCGATATCTCGGCTCTGGAAGGGTCTAGAGCCTCCATTTTTGCGCGCTGGTCGAAGTCTCGTGGCCCTCTGTCAGAATCCAGAGTTTCAAGAAGATCGGAGGGGGTCAAAATTTTGGCCAAAAACGACAGTGTTACCCCTTATGTTTTTTTTTTCAGGTCAAAAGTTTGACATCCGATATCTCGGCTCTGGAAGGGTCTAGAGCCTCCATTTTTGCGCGCTGGTCGAAGTCTCATGGCCCTCTGTCAGAATCCCGAGTTTCAAGAAGATCGGAGGGGGTCAAAATTTTGGCCAAAAACGACAGTGTTACCCCTTATGTTTTTTTTTTCAGGTCAAAACTTTGACATCCGATATCTCGGCTCTGGAAGGGTCTAGAGCCTCCATTTTTGCGCGCTGGTCGAAGTCTCGTGGCCCTCTGTCAGAATCCCGAGTTTCAAGAAGATCGGAGGGGGTCAAAATTTCGGCCAAAAACGACAGTGTTACCCCTTATGTTTTTTTTTTCAGGTCAAAACTTTGACATCCGATATCTTGGCTCTGGAAGGGTCTAGAGCCTCCATTTTTGCGCGCTGGTCGAAGTCTCGTGGCCCTCTGTCAGAATCCCGAGTTTCAAGAAGATCGGAGGGGGTCAAAATTTCGGCCAAAAACGACAGTGTTACCCCTTATGTTTTTTTTTTCAGGTCAAAACTTTGACATCCGATATCTCGGCTCTGGAAGGGTCTAGAGCCTCCATTTTTGCGCGCTGGTCGAAGTCTCGTGGCCCTCTGTCAGAATCCAGAGTTTCAAGAAGATCGGAGGGGGTCAAAATTTCGGCCAAAAACGACAGTGTTACCCCTTATGTTTTTTTTTTCAGGTCAAAACTTTGACATCCGATATCTCGGCTCTGGAAGGGTCTAGAGTCTCCATTTTTGCGCGCTGGTCGAAGTCTCGTGGCCCTCTGTCAGAATCCAGAGTTTCAAGAAGATCGGAGGGGGTCAAAATTTCGGCCAAAAACGACAGTGTTACCCCTTATGTTTTTTTTTCGGGTCAAAACTTTGACATCCGATATCTCGGCTCTGGAAGGGTCTAGAGCCTCCATTTTTGCGCGCTGGTCGAAGTCTCGTGGCCCTCTGTCAGAATCCAGAGTTTCAAGAAGATCGGAGGGGGTCAAAATTTCGGCCAAAAACGACAGTGTTACCCCTTATGTTTTTTTTTCAGGTCAAAACTTTGACATCCGATATCTCGGCTCTGGAAGGGTCTAGAGCCTCCATTTTTGCGCGCTGGTCGAAGTCTCGTGGCCCTCTGTCAGAATCCCGAGTTTCAAGAAGATCGGAGGGGGTCAAAATTTCGGCCAAAAACGACAGTGTTACCCCTTATGTTGTTTTTTCAGGTCAAAACTTTGACATCCGATATCTCGGCTCTGGAAGGGTCTAGAGCCTCCATTTTTGCGCGCTGGTCGAAGTCTCGTGGCCCTCTGTCAGAATCCAGAGTTTCAAGAAGATCGGAGGGGGTCAAAATTTCGGCCAAAAACGACAGTGTTACCCCTTATGTTTTTTTTTTTCAGGTCAAAACTTTGACATCCGATATCTCGGCTCTGGAAGGGTCTAGAGCCTCCATTTTTGCGCGCTGGTCGAAGTCTCATGGCCCTCTGTCAGAATCCCGAGTTTCAAGAAGATCGGAGGGGGTCAAAATTTTGGCCAAAAACGACAGTGTTACCCCTTATGTTTTTTTCGGGTCAAAACTTTGACATCCGATATTTCGGCTCTGGAAGGGTCTAGAGCCTCCATTTTTGCGCGCTGGTCGAAGTCTCGTGGCTCTCTGTCAGAATCCAGAGTTTCAAGAAGATCGGAGGGGGTCAAAATTTCGGCCAAAAACGACAGTGTTACCCCTTATGTTTTTTTTCAGGTCAAAACTTTGACATCCGATATCTCGGCTCTGGAAGGGTCTAGAGCCTCCATTTTTGCGCGCTAGTCGAAGTCTCGAGGCCCTCTGTCAGAATCCAGAGTTTCAAGAAGATCGGAGGGGGTCAAAATTTCGGCATCCACTGTCGTTTTTGGCCGAAATTTTGACCCCCTCTGATCTTCTTGAAACTCTGGATTCTGACAGAGGGTCACGAGACTTCGACCAGCGCGCAAAAATGGAGGCTCTAGACCCTTCCAGAGCCGAGATATCGGATGTCAAAGTTTTGACCCGAAAAAAAAACATAAGGGGTAACACTGTCGTTTTTGGCCGAAATTTTGACCCCCTCCGATCTTCTTGAAACTCTGGATTCTGACAGAGGGTCACGAGACTTCGACCAGCGCGCAAAAATGGAGGCTCTAGACCCTTCCAGAGCCGAGATATCGGATGTCAAAGTTTTGATCCGAAAAAAAAAACATAAGGGGTAACACTGTCGTTTTTGGCCGAAATTTTGACCCCCTCCGATCTTCTTGAAACTCTGGATTCTGACAGAGGGCCACGAAACTTCGACCAGCGTGCAAAAATGGAGGCTCTAGACCCTTCCAGAGCCGAGATATCGGATGTCAAAGTTTTGACCCGAAAAAAAAAACATAAGGGGTAACACTGTCATTTTTGGCCGAAATTTTGACCACCTCCGATCTTCTTGAAACTCTGGATTCTGACAGAGGGCCACGAGACTTCGACCAGAGCGCAAAAATGGAGGCTCTAGAGCCTTCCAGAGCCGAGATATCGGATGTCAAAGTTTTGACCTGAAAAAAAAACATAAGGGGTAACACTGTCGTTTTTGGCCGAAATTTTGACCCCCTCCGATCTTCTTGAAACTCTGGATTCTGACAGAGGGCCACGAGACTTCGACCAGCGCGCAAAAATGGAGGCTCTAGACCCTTCCAGAGCCGAGATATCGGATGTCAAAGTTTTGACCTGAAAAAAAAAACATAAGGGGTAACACTGTCGTTTTTGGCCGAAATTTTGACCCCCTCCGATCTTCTTGAAACTCTGGATTCTGACAGAGGGCCACGAGACTTCGACCAGCGCGCAAAAATGGAGGCTCTAGACCCTTCCAGAGCCGAGATATCGGATGTCAAAGTTTTGACCTGAAAAAAAAAACATAAGGGGTAACACTGTCGTTTTTGGCCGAAATTTTGACCCCCTCCGATCTTCTTGAAACTCTGGATTCTGACAGAGGGCCACGAGACTTCGACCAGCGCGCAAAAATGGAGGCTCTAGACCCTTCCAGAGCCGAGATATCGGATGTCAAAGTTTTGACCCGAAAAAAAACATAAGGGGTAACACTGTCGTTTTTGGCCGAAATTTTGACCCCCTCCGATCTTCTTGAAACTCTGGGTTCTGACAGAGGGCCACGAGACTTCGACCAGAGCGCAAAAATGGAGGCTCTAGACCCTTCCAGAGCCGAGATATCGGATGTCAAAGTTTTGACCTGAAAAAAAAAAACATAAGGGGTAACACTGTCGTTTTTGGCCGAAATTTTGACCCCCTCCGATCTTCTTGAAACTCTGGATTCTGACAGAGGGCCACGAGACTTCGACCAGCGCGCAAAAATGGAGGCTCTAGACCCTTCCAGAGTCGAGATATCGGATGTCAAAGTTTTGACCTGAAAAAAAAACATAAGGGGTAACACTGTCGTTTTTGGCCGAAATTTTGACCCCCTCTGATCTTCTTGAAACTCTGGATTCTGACAGAGGGCCACGAGACTTCGACCAGCACGCAAAAATGGAGGCTCTAGACCCTTCCAAAGCCCAGATATCAGACGTCAAAGTTTTGACCCGAAAAAAAAACATAAGGGGTAACACTGTCGTTTTTGGCCGAAATTTTGACCCCCTCCGATCTTCTTGAAACTCTGGATTCTGACAGAGGGCCACGAGACTTCGACCAGCACGCAAAAATGGAGGCTCTAGACCCTTCCAGAGCCGAAATATCAGACGGTAAAGTTTTGACCCGAAAAAAAAAACATAAGGGGTAACACTGTCGTTTTTGGCCGAAATTTTGACCCCCTCCGATCTTCTTGAAACTCGGGATTCTGACAGAGGGCCACGAGATTTCGACCAGCGCGCAAAAATGGAGGCTCTAGACCCTTCCAGAGCCGAGATAACGGATGTCAAAGTTTTGACCTGAAAAAAAAACATAAGGGGTAACACTGTCGTTTTTGGCCAAAATTTTGACCCCCTCCGATCTTCTTGAAACTCTGGATTCTGACAGAGGGCCACGAGACTTCGACCAGCGCGCAAAAATGGAGGCTCTAGACCCTTCCAGAGCCGAGATATCGGATGTCAAAGTTTTGACCTGAAAAAAAAAACATAAGGGGTAACACTGTCGTTTTTGGCTGAAATTTTGACCCCCTCCGATCTTCTTGAAACTCTGGATTCTGACAGAGGGCCACGAGACTTCGACCAGCGCGCAAAAATGGAGGCTCTAGACCCTTCCATAGCCGAGATATCGGATGTCAAAGTTTTGACCTGAAAAAAAAAACATAAGGGGTAACACTGTCGTTTTTGGCCGAAATTTTGACCCCCTCCGATCTTCTTGAAACTCTGGATTCTGACAGAGGGCCACGAGACTTCGACCAGCGCGCAAAAATGGAGGCTCTAGACCCTTCCAGAGTCGAGATATCGGATGTCAAAGTTTTGACCTGAAAAAAAAAACATAAGGGGTAACACTGTCGTTTTTGGCCGAAATTTTGACCCCCTCCGATCTTCTTGAAACTCTGGATTCTGACAGAGGGCCACGAGACTTCGACCAGCACGCAAAAATGGAGGCTCTAGAGCCTTCCAGAGCCGAGATATCAGACGTCAAAGTTTTGACCCGAAAAAAAAACATAAGGGGTAACACTGTCATTTTTGGCCGAAATTTTGACCCCCTCCGATCTTCTTGAAACTCTGGATTCTGACAGAGGGCCACGAGACTTCGACCAGCACGCAAAAATGGAGGCTCTAGACCCTTCCAGAGTCGAGAAATCGGATGTCAAAGTTTTGACCTGAAAAAAAAACATAAGGGGTAACACTGTCGTTTTTGGCCAAAATTTTGACCGCCTCCGATCTTCTTGAAACTCTGGATTCTGACAGAGGGCCACGAGACTTCGACCAGCACGCAAAAATGGAGGCTCTAGACCCTTCCAGAGCCGAGATATCAGATGTCAAAGTTTTGACCCGAAAAAAAAAACATAAGGGGTAACACTGTCGTTTTGGCTGAAATTTTGACCCCCTCCGATCTTCTTGAAACTCTGGATTCTGACAGAGGGCCACGAGACTTCGACCAGCGCGCAAAAATGGAGGCTCTAGACCCTTCCAGAGCCGAGATATCGGATGTCAAAGTTTTGACCTGAAAAAAAAACATAAGGGGTAACACTGTCGTTTTTGGCTGAAATTTTGACCCCCTCCGATCTTCTTGAAACTCTGGATTCTGACAGAGGGCCACGAGACTTCGACCAGCGCTCAAAAATGGAGGCTCTAGACCCTTCCAGAGCCGAGATATCGGATGTCAAAGTTTTGACCTGAAAAAAAAAACATAAGGGGTAACACTGTCGTTTTTGGCCGAAATTTTGACCCCCTCCGATCTTCTTGAAACTCTGGATTCTGACAGAGGGCCACGAGACTTCGACCAGCGCGCAAAAATGGAGTCTCTAGACCCTTCCAGAGTCGAGATATCGTTTGTCAAAGTTTTGACCTGAAAAAAAAACATAAGGGGTAACACTGTCGTTTTTGGCCGAAATTTTGACCCCCTCCGATCTTCTTGAAACTCTGGATTCTGACAGAGGGCCACGAGACTTCGACCAGCACGCAAAAATGGAGGCTCTAGAGCCTTCCAGAGCCGAGATATCAGACGTCAAAGTTTTGACCCGAAAAAAAAACATAAGGGGTAACACTGTCATTTTTGGCCGAAATTTTGACCCCCTCCGAACTTCTTGAAACTCTGGATTCTGACAGAGGGCCACGAGACTTCGACCAGCGCGCAAAAATGGAGGCTCTAGACCCTTCCAGAGCCGAGATATCAGACGTCAAAGTTTTGACCCGAAAAAAAAACATAAGGGGTAACACTGTCGTTTTTGGCCGAAATTTTGACCCCCTCCGATCTTCTTGAAATTCTGGATTCTGACAGAGGGCCACGAGACTTCGACCAGCGCGCAAAAATGGAGGCTCTAGACCCTTCCAGAGCCGAGATAACGGATGTCAAAGTTTTGACCTGAAAAAAAAAACATAAGGGGTAACACTGTCGTTTTTGGCCGAAATTTTGACCCCCTCCGATCTTCTTGAAACTCTGGATTCTGACAGAGGGCCACGAGACTTCGACCAGCACGCAAAAAATGGAGGCTCTAGACCCTTCCAGAGCCGAGATATCGGATGTCAAAGTTTTGACCTGAAAAAAAAAACATAAGGGGTAACACTGTCGTTTTTGGCTGAAATTTTGACCCCCTCCGATCTTCTTGAAACTCTGGATTCTGACAGAGGGCCACGAGACTTCGACCAGCGCGCAAAAATGGAGGCTCTAGACCCTTCCAGAGCCGAGATATCGGATGTCAAAGTTTTGACCCGAAAAAAAACATAAGGGGTAACACTGTCATTTTTAGCCGAAATTTTGACCCCCTCCGATCTTCTTGAAACTCTGGATTCTGACAGAGGGCCACGAGACTTCGACCAGAGCGCAAAAATGGAGGCTCTAGACCCTTCCAGAGCCGAGATATCGGATGTCAAAGTTTTGACCTGAAAAAAAAACATAAGGGGTAACACTGTCGTTTTTGGCCGAAATTTTGACCCCCTCCGATCTTCTTGAAACTCTGGATTCTGACAGAGGGCCACGAGACTTCGACCAGCACGCAAAAATGGAGGCTCTAGACCCTTCCAGAGCCGAGATATCAGACGTCAAAGTTTTGACCTGAAAAAAAAACATAAGGGGTAACACTGTCGTTTTTGGCCGAAATTTTGACCCCCTCCGATCTTCTTGAAACTCTGGATTCTGACAGAGGGCCACGAGACTTCGACCAGAGCGCAAAAATGGAGGCTCTAGACCCTTCCAGAGCCGAGATATCGGATGTCAAAGTTTTGATCCCAAAAAAAAACATAAGGGGTAACACTGTCGTTTTTGGCCGAAATTTTGACCCCCTCCGATCTTCTTGAAACTCTGGATTCTGACAGAGGGCCACGAGACTTCGACCAGCACGCAAAAATGGAGGCTCTAGACCCTTCCAGAGCCGAGATATCAGACGTCAAAGTTTTGACCTGAAAAAAAAACATAAGGGGTAACACTGTCGTTTTTGGCCGAAATTTTGACCCCCTCCGATCTTCTTGAAATTCTGGATTCTGACAGAGGGCCACGAGACTTCGACCAGCGCGCAAAAATGGAGGCTCTAGACCCTTCCAGAGCCGAGATATCGGATGTCAAAGTTTTGACCCGAAAAAAAACATAAGGGGTAACACTGTCGTTTTTGGCCGAAATTTTGACCCCCTCCGATCTTCTTGAAACTCTGGATTCTGACAGAGGGCCACGAGAATTCGACCAGCACGCAAAAATGGAGGCTCTAGACCCTTCCAGAGCCGAGATATCGGATGTCAAAGTTTTGACCTGAAAAAATAAACATAAGGGGTAACACTGTCGTTTTTGGCTGAAATTTTGACCCCCTCCGATCTTCTTGAAACTCTGGATTCTGACAGAGGGCCACGAGACTTCGACCAGCGCGCAAAAATGGAGGCTCTAGACCCTTCCAGAGCCGAGATATCGGATGTCAAAGTTTTGACCTGAAAAAAAAACATAAAGGGTAACACTGTCGTTTTTGGCCGAAATTTTGACCCCCTCCGATCTTCTTGAAGCTCTGGATTCTGACAGAGGGCCACGAGACTTTGACCAGCGCGCAAAAATGGAGGCTCTAGACCCTTCCAGAGCCGAGATATCGGATGTCAAAGTTTTGACCTGAAAAAATAAACATAAGGGGTAACACTGTCGTTTTTGGCCGAAATTTTGACCCCTCCGATCTTCTTGAAACTCTGGATTCTGACAGAGGGCCACGAGACTTCGACCAGCGCGCAAAAATGGAGGCTCTAGACCCTTCCAGAGCCGAGATATCGGATGTCAAAGTTTTGACCTGAAAAAAAAACATAAGGGGTAACACTGTCGTTTTTGGCCGAAATTTTGACCCCCTCCGATCTTCTTGAAACTCTGGATTCTGACAGAGGGCCACGAGACTTCGACCAGCACGCAAAAATGGAGGCTCTAGAGCCTTCCAGAGCCGAGATATCAGACGTCAAAGTTTTGACCCGAAAAAAAAAACCCATAAGGGGTAACACTGTCATTTTTGGCCGAAATTTTGACCCCCTCCGATCTTCTTGAAACTCTGGATTCTGACAGAGGGCCACGAGACTTCGACCAGCACTTAAAAATGGAGGCTCTAGACCCTTCCAGAGTCGAGAAATCGGATGTCAAAGTTTTGACCTGAAAAAAAAACATAAGGGGTAACACTGTCGTTTTTGGCCGAAATTTTGACCGCCTCCGATCTTCTTGAAACTCTGGATTCTGACAGAGGGCCACGAGACTTCGACAAGCGCGCAAAAATGGAGGCTCTAGACCCTTCCAGAGCCGAGATATCAGACGTCAAAGTTTTGACCCGAAAAAAAAACATAAGGGGTAACACTATCGTTTTGGCTGAAATTTTGACCCCCTCCGATCTTCTTGAAACTCTGGATTCTGACAGAGGGCCACGAGACTTCGACCAGCGCGCAAAAATGGAGGCTCTAGACCCTTCCAGAGCCGAGATATCGGATGTCAAAGTTTTGACCTGAAAAAAAAACATAAGGGGTAACACTGTCGTTTTTAGCCGAAATTTTGACCCCCTCCGATCTTCTTGAAACTCTGGATTCTGACAGAGGGCCACGAGACTTCGATCAGAGCGCAAAAATGGAGGCTCTAGACCCTTCCAGAGCCGAGATATCGGATGTCAAAGTTTTGATCCCAAAAAAAAACATAAGGGGTAACACTGTCATTTTTGGCCGAAATTTTGACCCCCTCCGATCTTCTTGAAACTCTGGATTCTGACAGAGGGCCACGAGACTTCGACCAGCACGCAAAAATGGAGGCTCTAGACCCTTCCACAGCCGAGATATCAGACGTCAAAGTTTTGACCCGAAAAAAAAACATAAGGGGTAACACTGTCGTTTTTGGCCGAAATTTTGACCCCCTCCGATCTTCTTGAAATTCTGGATTCTAACAGAGGGCCACGAGACTTCGACCAGCGCGCAAAAATGGAGGCTCTAGACCCTTCCAGAGCCGAGATATCGGATGTCAAAGTTTTGACCCGAAAAAAAAACATAAGGGGTAACACTGTCATTTTTGGCCGAAATTTTGACCCCCTCCGATCTTCTTGAAACTCTGGATTCTGACAGAGGGCCACGAGACTTCGACCAGCGCGCAAAAATGGAGGCTCTAGACCCTTCCAGAGCCGAGATATCGGATGTCAAAGTTTTGACCTGAAAAAAAAACATAAGGGGTAACACTGTCGTTTTTGGCCGAAATTTTGACCCCCTCCGATCTTCTTGAAGCTCTGGATTCTGACAGAGGGCCACGAGACTTTGACCAGCGCGCAAAAATGGAGGCTCTAGACCCTTCCAGAGCCGAGATATCGGATGTCAAAGTTTTGACCTGAAAAAAAAACATAAGGGGTAACACTGTCGTTTTTGGCCGAAATTTTGACCCCCTCCGATCTTCTTGAAACTCTGGATTCTGACAGAGGGCCACGAGACTTCGACCAGCGCGCAAAAATTGAGGCTCTAGACCCTTCCAGAGCCGAGATATCGGATGTCAAAGTTTTGACCTGAAAAAAAAACATAAGGGGTAACACTGTCGTTTTTGGCCAAAATTTTGACCCCCTCCGATCTTCTTGAAACTCTGGATTCTGACAGAGGGCCACGAGACTTCGACCAGCGCGCAAAAATGGAGGCTCTAGACCCTTCCAGAGCCGAGATATCGGATGTCAAAGTTTTGACCTGAAAAAAAAACATAAGGGGTAACACTGTCGTTTTTGGCCGAAATTTTGACCCCCTCCGATCTTCTTGAAACTCTGGATTCTGACAGAGGGCCACGAGACTTCGACCAGCGCGCAAAAATGGAGGCTCTAGACCCTGCCAGAGTCGAGATATCGGATGTCAAAGTTTTGACCTGAAAAAAAAACATAAGGGGTAACACTGTCGTTTTTGGCCGAAATTTTGACCCCCTCCGATCTTCTTGAAACTCTGGATTCTGACAGAGGGCCACGAGACTTCGACCAGCACGCAAAAATGGAGGCTCTAGAGCCTTCCAGAGCCGAGATATCAGACGTCAAAGTTTTGACCCGAAAAAAAACCCATAAGGGTAACACTGTCATTTTTGGCCGAAATTTTGACCCCCTCCGATCTTCTTGAAACTCTGGATTCTGACAGAGGGCCACGAGACTTTGACCAGCACTTAAAAATGGAGGCTCTAGACCCTTCCAGAGTCGAGAAATCGGATGTCAAAGTTTTGACCTGAAAAAAAAACATAAGGGGTAACACTGTCGTTTTTGGCCGAAATTTTGACCGCCTCCGATCTTCTTGAAACTCTGGATTCTGACAGAGGGCCACGAGACTTCGACAAGCGCGCAAAAATGGAGGCTCTAGACCCTTCCAGAGCCGAGATATCAGACGTCAAAGTTTTGACCCGAAAAAAAAACATAAGGGGTAACACTATCGTTTTGGCTGAAATTTTGACCCCCTCCGATCTTCTTGAAACTCTGGATTCTGACAGAGGGCCACGAGACTTCGACCAGCGCGCAAAAATGGAGGCTCTAGACCCTTCCAGAGCCGAGATATCGGATGTCAAAGTTTTGACCTGAAAAAAAAACATAAGGGGTAACACTGTCGTTTTTAGCCGAAATTTTGACCCCCTCCGATCTTCTTGAAACTCTGGATTCTGACAGAGGGCCACGAGACTTCGATCAGAGCGCAAAAATGGAGGCTCTAGACCCTTCCAGAGCCGAGATATCGGATGTCAAAGTTTTGATCCCAAAAAAAAACATAAGGGGTAACACTGTTATTTTTGGCCGAAATTTTGACCCCCTCCGATCTTCTTGAAACTCTGGATTCTGACAGAGGGCCACGAGACTTCGACCAGCGCGCAAAAATGGAGGCTCTAGACCCTTCCAGAGCCGAGATATCGGATGTCAAAGTTTTGACCTGAAAAAAAAACATAAGGGGTAACACTGTCGTTTTTGGCCGAAATTTTGACCCCCTCCGATCTTCTTGAAACTCTGGATTCTGACAGAGGGCCACGAGACTTCGACCAGCACGCAAAAATGGAGGCTCTAGACCCTTCCACAGCCGAGATATCAGACGTCAAAGTTTTGACCCGAAAAAAAAACATAAGGGGTAACACTGTAGTTTTTGGCCGAAATTTTGACCCCCTCCGATCTTCTTGAAATTCTGGATTCTGACAGAGGGCCACGAGACTTCGACCAGCGCGCAAAAATGGAGGCTCTAGACCCTTCCAGAGCCGAGATATCGGATGTCAAAGTTTTGACCCGAAAAAAAAACATAAGGGGTAACACTGTCATTTTTGGCCGAAATTTTGACCCCCTCCGATCTTCTTGAAACTCTGGATTCTGACAGAGGGCCACGAGACTTCGACCAGCGCGCAAAAATGGAGGCTCTAGACCCTTCCAGAGCCGAGATATCGGATGTCAAAGTTTTGACCTGAAAAAAAAACATAAGGGGTAACACTGTCGTTTTTGGCCGAAATTTTGACCCCCTCCGATCTTCTTGAAACTCTGGATTCTGACAGAGGGCCACGAGACTTCGACCAGCACGCAAAAATGGAGGCTCTAGACCCTTCCAGAGCCGAGATATCGGATGTCAAAGTTTTGACCCGAAAAAAAACATAAGGGGTAACACTGTCGTTTTTGGCCGAAATTTTGACCCCCTCCGATCTTCTTGAAACTCTGGATTCTGACAGAGGGCCACGAGAATTCGACCAGCACGCAAAAATGGAGGCTCTAGACCCTTCCAGAGCCGAGATATCAGACGTCAAAGTTTTGACCCGAAAAAAAAACATAAGGGGTAACACTGTCGTTTTTGGCCGAAATTTTGATCCCCTCCGATCTTCTTGAAACTCTGGATTCTGACAGAGGGCCACGAGACTTCGACCAGCGCGCAAAAATGGAGGCTCTAGACCCTTCCAGAGTCGAGAAATCGGATGTCAAAGTTTTGACCTGAAAAAAAAACATAAGGGGTAACACTGTCGTTTTTGGCCGAAATTTTGACCCCCTCCGATCTTCTTGAAACTCTGGATTCTGACAGAGGGCCACGAGACTTCGACCAGCACGCAAAAATGGAGGCTCTAGACCCTTCCAGAGCCGAAATATCAGACGGTAAAGTTTTGACCTGAAAAAAAAACATAAGGGGTAACACTGTCGTTTTTGGCCGAAATTTTGACCCCCTCCGATCTTCTTGAAACTCTGGATTCTGATAGAGGGCCACGAGACTTCGACCAGCGCGCAAAAATGGAGGCTCTAGACCCTTCCAGAGCCGAGATATCGGATGTCAAAGTTTTGACCTGAAAAAATAAACATAAGGGGTAACACTGTCGTTTTTGGCTGAAATTTTGACCCCCTCCGATCTTCTTGAAACTCTGGATTCTGACAGAGGGCCACGAGACTTCGACCAGCGCGCAAAAATGGAGGCTCTAGACCCTTCCAGAGCCGAGATATCGGATGTGAAAGTTTTGACCTGAAAAAAAAACATAAAGGGTAACACTGTCGTTTTTGGCCGAAATTTTGACCCCCTCCGATCTTCTTGAAACTCTGGATTCTGACAGAGGGCCACGAGACTTCGACCAGCGCGCAAAAATGGAGGCTCTAGACCCTTCCAGAGCCGAGATATCAGACATCAAAGTTTTGACCTGAAAAAAAAACATAAGGGGTAACACTGTCGTTTTTGGCCGAAATTTTGACCCCCTCCGATCTTCTTGAAACTCTGGATTCTGACAGAGGGCCACGAGACTTTGACCAGCACGCAAAAATGGAGGCTCTACACCCTTCCAGAGCCGAGATATCGGATGTCAAAGTTTTGACCTGAAAAAAAAAACATAAGGGGTAACACTGTCGTTTTTGGCCGAAACTTTGACCCCCTCCGATCTTCTTGAAACTCTGGATTCTGACAGAGGGCCACGAGACTTCGACCAGCACGCAAAAATGGAGGCTCTAGACCCTTCCAGAGCCGAGATATCGGATGTCAAAGTTTTGACCTGAAAAAAAAACATGAGGGGTAACACTTGTTTTTGGCCGAAATTTTGACCCCCTCCGATCTTCTTGAAACTCTGGATTCTGACAGAGGGCCACGAGACTTCGACCAGCGCGCAAAAATGGAGGCTCTAGACCCTTCCAGAGCCGAGATATCGGATGTCAAAGTTTTGACCTGAAAAAAAAAACATAAGGGGTAACACTGTCGTTTTTGGCCGAAATTTTGATCCCCTCCAATCTTCTTGAAACTCTGGATTCTGACAGAGGGCCACGAGACTTCGACCAGCGCGCAAAAATGGAGGCTCTAGACCCTTCCAGAGCCGAGATATCAGATGTAAAAGTTTTGACCTGAAAAAAAAACATAAGTGGTAACACTGTCGTTTTTGGCCGAAATTTTGACCCCCTCCGATCTTCTTGAAACTCTGGATTCTGATAGAGGGCCACGAGACTTCGACCAGCGCGCAAAAATGGAGGCTCTAGACCCTTCCAGAGCCGAGATATCGGATGTCAAAGTTTTGACCCGAAAAAAAAAACATAAGGGGTAACACTGTCGTTTTTGGGCGAAATTTTGACCCCCTCCGATCTTCTTGAAACTCTGGATTCTGACAGAGGGCCACGAGACTTCGACCAGCGCGCAAAAATGGAGGCTCTAGACCCTTCCAGAGCCGAGATATCGGATGTCAAAGTTTTGACCTGAAAAAAAAAACATAAGGGGTAACACTGTCATTTTTGGCCGAAATTTTGACCCCCTCCGATCTTCTTGAAACTCTGGATTCTGACAGAGGGCCACGAGACTTCGACCAGCGCGCAAAAATGGAGGCTCTAGACCCTTCCAGAGCCGAGATATCGGATGTCAAAATTTTGACCTGAAAAAAAAAACATAAGGGGTAACACTGTCGTTTTTGGCCGAAATTTTGACCCCCTCCGATCTTCTTGAAACTCTGGATTCTGACAGAGGGCCACGAGACTTCGACCAGCGCGCAAAAATGGAGGCTCTAGACCCTTCCAGAGCCGAGATATCGGATGTCAAAGTTTTGACCTGAAAAAAAAACATAAGGGGTAACACTGTCGTTTTTTGCCGAAATTTTGACCCCCTCCGATCTTCTTGAAACTCTGGATTCTGACAGAGGGCCACGAGACTTCGACCAGCGCGCAAAAATGAAGGCTCTAGACCCTTCCAGAGTCGAGATATCGGATGTCAAAGTTTTGACCTGAAAAAAAAACATAAGGGGTAACACTGTCGTTTTTGGCCGAAATTTTGACCCCCTCCGATCTTCTTGAAACTCTGGATTCTGACAGAGGGCCACGAGACTTCGACCAGCACGCAAAAATGGAGGCTCTAGACCCTTCCAGAGCCGAGATATCGGATGTCAAAGTTTTGACCTGAAAAAAAAATCATAAGGGGTAACACTGTCGTTTTTGGCCGAAATTTTGACCCCCTCCGATCTTCTTGAAACTCTGGATTCTGACAGAGGGCCACGAGACTTCGACCAGCACGCAAAAATGGAGGCTCTAGACCCTTCCAGAGCCGAAATATCAGACGGTAAAGTTTTGACCCGAAAAAAAAACATAAGGGGTAACACTGTCGTTTTTGGCCGAAATTTTGACCCCCTCCGATCTTCTTGAAACTCTGGATTCTGACAGAGGGCCACGAGACTTCGACCAGCACGCAAAAATGGAGGCTCTAGACCCTTCCAGAGCCGAAATATCAGACGTCAAAGTTTTGACCCGAAAAAAAAACATAAGGGGTAACACTGTCGTTTTTGGCCGAAATTTTGATCCCCTTCGATCTTCTTGAAACTCTGGATTCTGACAGAGGGCCACGAGACTTCGACCAGCGCGCAAAAATGGAGGCTCTAGACCCTTCCAGAGTCGAGAAATCGGATGTCAAAGTTTTGACCTGAAAAAAAAAACATAAGGGGTAACACTGTCGTTTTTGGCCGAAATTTTGACCCCCTCCGATCTTCTTGAAACTCTGGATTCTGACAGAGGGCCACGAGACTTCGACCAGCGCGCAAAAATGGAGGCTCTAGACCCTTCCAGAGCCGAGATATCGGATGTCAAAGTTTTGACCTGAAAAAAAAAACATAAGGGGTAACACTGTCGTTTTTGGCCAAAATTTTGACCCCCTCCGATCTTCTTGAAACTCTGGATTCTGACAGAGGGCCACGAGACTTCGACCAGCGCGCAAAAATGGAGGCTCTAGACCCTTCCAGAGCCGAGATATCAGACGTCAAAGTTTTGACCCGAAAAAAAAAACATAAGGGGTAACACTGTCGTTTTGGCTGAAATTTTGACCCCCTCCGATCTTCTTGAAACTCTGGATTCTGACAGAGGGCCACGAGACTTCGACCAGCGCGCAAAAATGGAGGCTCTAGACCCTTCCAGAGCCGAGATATCGGATGTGAAAGTTTTGACCTGAAAAAAAAACATAAAGGGTAACACTGTCGTTTTTGGCCGAAATTTTGACCCCCTCCGATCTTCTTGAAACTCTGGATTCTGACAGAGGGCCACGAGACTTCGACCAGCGCGCAAAAATGGAGGCTCTAGACCCTTCCAGAGCCGAGATATCGGATGTCAAAGTTTTGACCTGAAAAAAAAAACATAAGGGGTAACACTGTCGTTTTTGGCCGAAATTTTGACCCCCTCCGATCTTCTTGAAACTCTGGATTCTGACAGAGGGCCACGAGACTTCGACCAGCGCGCAAAAATGGAGGCTCTAGACCCTTCCAGAGCCGAGATATCGGATGTCAAAGTTTTGACCCGAAAAAAAAACATAAGGGGTAAAACTGTCGTTTTTGGGCGAAATTTTGACCCCCTCCGATCTTCTTGAAACTCTGGATTCTGACAGAGGGCCACGAGACTTCGACCAGCGCGCAAAAATGGAGGCTCTAGACCCTTCCAGAGCCGAGATATCGGATGTCAAAGTTTTGACCTGAAAAAAAAAACATAAGGGGTAACACTGTCATTTTTGGCCGAAATTTTGACCCCCTCCGATCTTCTTGAAACTCTGGATTCTGACAGAGGGCCACGAGACTTCGACCAGCGCGCAAAAATGGAGGCTCTAGACCCTTCCAGAGCCGAGATATCGGATGTCAAAATTTTGACCTGAAAAAAAAACATAAGGGGTAACACTGTCGTTTTTGGCCGAAATTTTGACCCCCTCCGATCTTCTTGAAACTCTGGATTCTGACAGAGGGCCACGAGACTTCGACCAGCGCGCAAAAATGGAGGCTCTAGACCCTTCCAGAGCCGAGATATCGGATGTCAAAGTTTTGACCTGAAAAAAAAACATAAGGGGTAACACTGTCGTTTTTTGCCGAAATTTTGACCCCCTCCGATCTTCTTGAAACTCTGGATTCTGACAGAGGGCCACGAGACTTCGACCAGCGCGCAAAAATGAAGGCTCTAGACCCTTCCAGAGTCGAGATATCGGATGTCAAAGTTTTGACCTGAAAAAAAAACATAAGGGGTAACACTGTCGTTTTTGGCCGAAATTTTGACCCCCTCCGATCTTCTTGAAACTCTGGATTCTGACAGAGGGCCACGAGACTTCGACCAGCACGCAAAAATGGAGGCTCTAGACCCTTCCAGAGCCGAGATATCGGATGTCAAAGTTTTGACCTGAAAAAAAAATCATAAGGGGTAACACTGTCGTTTTTGGCCGAAATTTTGACCCCCTCCGATCTTCTTGAAACTCTGGATTCTGACAGAGGGCCACGAGACTTCGACCAGCACGCAAAAATGGAGGCTCTAGACCCTTCCAGAGCCGAAATATCAGACGGTAAAGTTTTGACCCGAAAAAAAAACATAAGGGGTAACACTGTCGTTTTTGGCCGAAATTTTGACCCCCTCCGATCTTCTTGAAACTCGGGATTCTGACAGAGGGCCACGAGACTTCGACCAGCACGCAAAAATGGAGGCTCTAGACCCTTCCAGAGCCGAGATATCAGACGTCAAAGTTTTGACCCGAAAAAAAAACATAAGGGGTAACACTGTCATTTTTGGCCGAAATTTTGATCCCCTTCGATCTTCTTGAAACTCTGGATTCTGACAGAGGGCCACGAGACTTCGACCAGCGCGCAAAAATGGAGGCTCTAGACCCTTCCAGAGTCGAGAAATCGGATGTCAAAGTTTTGACCTGAAAAAAAAAACATAAGGGGTAACACTGTCGTTTTTGGCCGAAATTTTGACCCCCTCCGATCTTCTTGAAACTCTGGATTCTGACAGAGGGCCACGAGACTTCGACCAGCGCGCAAAAATGGAGGCTCTAGACCCTTCCAGAGCCGAGATATCGGATTTCAAAGTTTTGACCTGAAAAAAAAAACATAAGGGGTAACACTGTCGTTTTTGGCCAAAATTTTGACCCCCTCCGATCTTCTTGAAACTCTGGATTCTGACAGAGGGCCACGAGACTTCGACCAGCGCGCAAAAATGGAGGCTCTAGACCCTTCCAGAGCCGAGATATCAGACGTCAAAGTTTTGACCCGAAAAAAAAAACATAAGGGGTAACACTGTCGTTTTGGCTGAAATTTTGACCCCCTCCGATCTTCTTGAAACTCTGGATTCTGACAGAGGGCCACGAGACTTTGACCAGCGCGCAAAAATGGAGGCTCTACACCCTTCCAGAGCCGAGATATCGGATGTCAAAGTTTTGACCTGAAAAAAAAAACATAAGGGGTAACACTGTCGTTTTTGGCCGAAATTTTGACCCCCTCCGATCTTCTTGAAACTCTGGATTCTGACAGAGGGCCACGAGACTTCGACCAGCGCGCAAAAATGGAGGCTCTAGACCCTTCCAGAGCCGAGATATCAGATGTAAAAGTTTTGACCTGAAAAAAAACATAAGGGGTAACACTGTCGTTTTTGGCCGAAATTTTGACCCCCTCCGATCTTCTTGAAACTCTGGATTCTGACAGAGGGCCACGAGACTTCGACCAGCGCGCAAAAATGGAGGCTCTAGACCCTTCCAGAGCCGAGATATCGGATGTCAAAGTTTTGACCCGAAAAAAAACATAAGGGGTAACACTGTCGTTTTTGGCCGAAATTTTGACCCCCTCCGATCTTCTTGAAACTCTGGATTCTGACAGAGGGCCACGAGACTTCGACCAGCGCGCAAAAATGGAGGCTCTAGACCCTTCCAGAGCCGAGATATCGGATGTCAAAGTTTTGACCCGAAAAAAAACATAAGGGGTAACACTGTCGTTTTTGGCCGAAATTTTGACCCCCTCCGATCTTCTTGAAACTCTGGGTTCTGACAGAGGGCCACGAGACTTCGACCAGAGCGCAAAAATGGAGGCTCTAGACCCTTCCAGAGCCGAGATATCGGATGTCAAAGTTTTGACCTGAAAAAAAAAAACATAAGGGGTAACACTGTCGTTTTTGGCCGAAATTTTGACCCCCTCCGATCTTCTTGAAACTCTGGATTCTGACAGAGGGCCACGAGACTTCGACCAGCGCGCAAAAATGGAGGCTCTAGACCCTTCCAGAGCCGAGATATCAGATGTAAAAGTTTTGACCTGAAAAAAAACATAAGGGGTAACACTGTCGTTTTTGGCCGAAATTTTGACCCCCTCCGATCTTCTTGAAACTCTGGATTCTGACAGAGGGCCACGAGACTTCGACCAGCGCGCAAAAATGGAGGCTCTAGACCCTTCCAGAGCCGAGATATCGGATGTCAAAGTTTTGACCCGAAAAAAAACATAAGGGGTAACACTGTCGTTTTTGGCCGAAATTTTGACCCCCTCCGATCTTCTTGAAACTCTGGATTCTGACAGAGGGCCACGAGACTTCGACCAGCGCGCAAAAATGGAGGCTCTAGACCCTTCCAGAGCCGAGATATCGGATGTCAAAGTTTTGACCCGAAAAAAAACATAAGGGGTAACACTGTCGTTTTTGGCCGAAATTTTGACCCCCTCCGATCTTCTTGAAACTCTGGGTTCTGACAGAGGGCCACGAGACTTCGACCAGCGCGCAAAAATGGAGGCTCTAGACCCTTCCAGAGCCGAGAAATCGGAAGTCAAATTTTTGACCTGAAAAAAAAAAACATAAGGGGTAACACTGTCGTTTTTGGCCGAAATTTTGACCCCCTCCGATCTTCTTGAAACTCTGGATTCTGACAGAGGGCCACGAGACTTCAACCAGCACGCAAAAATGGAGGCTCTAGACCCTTCCAGAGCCGAAATATCAGACGGTAAAGTTTTGACCCGAAAAAAAAACATAAGGGGTAACACTGTCGTTTTTGGCCGAAATTTTGACCCCCTCCGATCTTCTTGAAACTCTGGATTCTGACAGAGGGCCACGAGACTTCGACCAGCGCGCAAAAATGGAGGCTCTAGACCCTTCCAGAGCCGAGATATCGGATGTCAAAGTTTTGACCTGAAAAAAAAACATAAGGGGTAACACTGTCTTTTTTGGCCCAAATTTTGACCCCCTACGATCTTCTTGAAACTCTGGATTCTGACAGAGGGCCACGAGACTTCGACCAGCGCGCAAAAATGGAGGCTCTAGACCCTTCCAGAGTCGAGATATCGGATGTCAAAGTTTTGACCTGAAAAAAAAAACATAAGAGGTAACACTGTCGTTTTTGGCCAAAATTTTGACCCCCTCCGATCTTCTTGAAACTCTGGATTCTGACAGAGGGCCACGAGACTTCGACCAGCACGCAAAAATGGAGGCTCTAGACCCTTCCAGAGCCGAGATATCAGACGTCAAAGTTTTGACCCGAAAAAAAAAACATAAGGGGTAACACTGTCGTTTTTGGCCGAAATTTTGACCCCCTCCGATCTTCTTGAAACTCTGGATTCTGACAGAGGGCCACGAGACTTCGACCAGCGCGCAAAAATGGAGGCTCTAGACCCTTCCAGAGCCGAGATATCGGATGTCAAAGTTTTGACCTGAAAAAAAAACATAAGGGGTAACACTGTTGTTTTTGGCCGAAATTTTGACCCCCTCCGATCTTCTTGAAACTCTGGATTCTGACAGAGGGCCACGAGACTTCGACCAGCGCGCAAAAATGGAGGCTCTAGACCCTTCCAGAGCCGAGATATCGGATGTCAAAGTTTTGACCTGAAAAAAAAAAACATAAGGGGTAACACTGTCGTTTTTGGCCGAAATTTTGATCCCCTCCAATCTTCTTGAAACTCTGGATTCTGACAGAGGGCCACGAGACTTCGACCAGCGCGCCAAAATGGAGGCTCTAGACCCTTCCAGAGCCGAGATATCGGATGTCAAAGTTTTGACCTGAAAAAAAAACATAAGGGGTAACACTGTCATTTTTGGCCGAAATTTTGACCCCCTGTGATCTTCTTGAAACTCTGGATTCTGACAGAGGGCCACGAGACTTCGACCAGCACGCAAAAATGGAGGCTCTAGACCCTTCCAGAGCCGAGATATCGGATGTCAAAGTTTTGACCTGAAAAAAAAAACATAAGGGGTAACACTGTCGTTTTTGGCCAAAATTTTGACCCCCTCCGATCTTCTTGAAACTCTGGATTCTGACAGAGGGCCACGAGACTTCGACCAGCACGCAAAAATGGAGGCTCTAGACCCTTCCAGAGCCGAGATATCAGACGTCAAAGTTTTGACCCGAAAAAAAAAAACATAAGGTGTATTACTGTCGTTTTTGGCCGAAATTTTGACCCCCTCCGATCTTCTTGAAACTCTGGATTCTGACAGAGGGCCACGAGACTTCGACCAGCATGCAAAAATGGAGGCTCTAGACCCTTCCAGAGCCGAGATATCAGACGTCAAAGTTTTGACCCGAAAAAAAAACATAAGGGGTAACACTGTCGTTTTTGGCCGAAATTTTGACCCCCTCCGATCTTCTTGAAACTCTGGATTCTGACAGAGGGCCACGAGACTTCGACCAGCGCGCAAAAATGGAGGCTCTAGACCCTTCCAGAGCCGAGATATCGGATGTCAAAGTTTTGACCTGAAAAAAAAAAACATAAGGGGTAACACTGTCGTTTTTGGCCGAAATTTTGATCCCCTCCAATCTTCTTGAAACTCTGGATTCTGACAGAGGGCCACGAGACTTCGACCAGCGCGCAAAAATGGAGGCTCTAGACCCTTCCAGAGCCGAGATATCGGATGTCAAAGTTTTGACCTGAAAAAAAAAACATAAGGGGTAACACTGTCGTTTTTGGCCAAAATTTTGACCCCCTCCGATCTTCTTGAAACTCTGGATTCTGACAGAGGGCCACGAGACTTCGACCAGCGCGCAAAAATGGAGGCTCTAGACCCTTCCAGAGCCGAGATATCAGACGTCAAAGTTTTGACCCGAAAAAAAAACATAAGGGGTAACACTGTCGTTTTGGCTGAAATTTTGACCCCCTCCGATCTTCTTGAAACTCTGGATTCTGACAGAGGGCCACGAGACTTCGACCAGCGCGCAAAAATTGAGGCTCTAGACCCTTCCAGAGCCGAGATATCGGATGTCAAAGTTTTGACCTGAAAAAAAAACATAAGGGGTAACACTGTTGTTTTTGGCCGAAATTTTGACCCCCTCCGATCTTCTTGAAACTCTGGATTCTGACAGAGGGCCACGAGACTTCGACCAGCGCGCAAAAATGGAGGCTCTAGACCCTTCCAGAGCCGAGATATCGGATGTCAAAGTTTTGACCTGAAAAAAAAAACATAAGGGGTAACATTGTCGTTTTTGGCCGAAATTTTGATCCCCTCCAATCTTCTTGAAACTCTGGATTCTGACAGAGGGCCACGAGACTTCGACCAGCGCGCAAAAATGGAGGCTCTAGACCCTTCCAGAGCCGAGATATCGGATGTCAAAGTTTTGACCCGAAAAAAAACATAAGGGGTAACACTGTCGTTTTTGGCCGAAATTTTGACCCCCTCCGATCTTCTTGAAACTCTGGATTCTGACAGAGGGCCACGAGACTTCGACCAGCGCGCAAAAATGGAGGCTCTAGACCCTTCCAGAGCCGAGATATCGGATGTCAAAGTTTTGACCCGAAAAAAAACATAAGGGGTAACACTGTCGTTTTTGGCCGAAATTTTGACCCCCTCCGATCTTCTTGAAACTCTGGGTTCTGACAGAGGGCCACGAGACTTCGACCAGAGCGCAAAAATGGAGGCTCTAGACCCTTCCAGAGCCGAGATATCGGATGTCAAAGTTTTGATCCCAAAAAAAAACATAAGGGGTAACACTGTCGTTTTTGGCTGAAATTTTGACCCCCTCCGATCTTCTTGAAACTCTGGATTCTGACAGAGGGCCACGAGACTTCGACCAGCGCGCAAAAATGGAGGCTCTAGACCCTTCCAGAGCCGAGATATCGGATGTCAAAGTTTTGACCTGAAAAAAAAACATAAGGGGTAACACTGTCGTTTTTGGCCGAAATTTTGACCCCCTCTGATCTTCTTGAAACTCTGGATTCTGACAGAGGGCCACGAGACTTCGACCAGCGCGCAAAAATGGAGGCTCTAGACCCTTCCAGAGTCGAGAAATCGGAAGTCAAATTTTTGACCTGAAAAAAAAAAACATAAGGGGTAACACTGTCGTTTTTGGCCGAAATTTTGACCCCCTCCGATCTTCTTGAAACTCTGGATTCTGACAGAGGGCCACGAGACTTCAACCAGCACGCAAAAATGGAGGCTCTAGACCCTTCCAGAGCCGAAATATCAGACGGTAAAGTTTTGACCCGAAAAAAAAACATAAGGGGTAACACTGTCGTTTTTGGCCGAAATTTTGACCCCCTCCGATCTTCTTGAAACTCTGGATTCTGACAGAGGGCCACGAGACTTCGACCAGCACGCAAAAATGGAGGCTCTAGACCCTTCCAGAGCCGAGATATCGGATGTCAAAGTTTTGACCTGAAAAAAAAACATAAGGGGTAACACTGTCTTTTTTGGCCCAAATTTTGACCCCCTACGATCTTCTTGAAACTCTGGATTCTGACAGAGGGCCACGAGACTTCGACCAGCGCGCAAAAATGGAGGCTCTAGACCCTTCCAGAGTCGAGATATCGGATGTCAAAGTTTTGACCTGAAAAAAAAAACATAAGAGGTAACACTGTCGTTTTTGGCCGAAATTTTGACCCCCTCCGATCTTCTTGAAACTCTGGATTCTGACAGAGGGCCACGAGACTTCGACCAGCACGCAAAAATGGAGGCTCTAGACCCTTCCAGAGCCGAGATATCAGACGTCAAAGTTTTGACCCGAAAAAAAAAAACATAAGGTGTATTACTGTCGTTTTTGGCCGAAATTTTGACCCCCTCCGATCTTCTTGAAACTCTGGATTCTGACAGAGGGCCACGAGACTTCGACCAGCACGCAAAAATGGAGGCTCTAGACCCTTCCAGAGCCGAGATATCAGACGTCAAAGTTTTGACCCGAAAAAAAAAAACATAAGGTGTATTACTGTCGTTTTTGGCCGAAATTTTGACCCCCTCCGATCTTCTTGAAACTCTGGATTCTGACAGAGGGCCACGAGACTTCGACCAGCATGCAAAAATGGAGGCTCTAGACCCTTCCAGAGCCGAGATATCAGACGTCAAAGTTTTGACCCGAAAAAAAAACATAAGGGGTAACACTGTCGTTTTTGGCCGAAATTTTGACCCCCTCCGATCTTCTTGAAACTCTGGATTCTGACAGAGGGCCACGAGACTTCGACCAGCGCGCAAAAATGGAGGCTCTAGACCCTTCCAGAGCCGAGATATCGGATGTCAAAGTTTTGACCTGAAAAAAAAAAACATAAGGGGTAACACTGTCGTTTTTGGCCGAAATTTTGATCCCCTCCAATCTTCTTGAAACTCTGGATTCTGACAGAGGGCCACGAGACTTCGACCAGTGCGCAAAAATGGAGGCTCTAGACCCTTCCAGAGCCGAGATATCGGATGTCAAAGTTTTGACCTGAAAAAAAAAACATAAGGGGTAACACTGTCGTTTTTGGCCAAAATTTTGACCCCCTCCGATCTTCTTGAAACTCTGGATTCTGACAGAGGGCCACGAGACTTCGACCAGCGCGCAAAAATGGAGGCTCTAGACCCTTCCAGAGCCGAGATATCAGACGTCAAAGTTTTGACCCGAAAAAAAAACATAAGGGGTAACACTGTCGTTTTGGCTGAAATTTTGACCCCCTCCGCTCTTCTTGAAACTCTGGATTCTGACAGAGGGCCACGAGACTTCGACCAGCGCGCAAAAATTGAGGCTCTAGACCCTTCCAGAGCCGAGATATCGGATGTCAAAGTTTTGACCTGAAAAAAAAACATAAGGGGTAACACTGTCGTTTTTGGCCAAAATTTTGACCCCCTCCGATCTTCTTGAAACTCTGGATTCTGACAGAGGGCCACGAGACTTCGACCAGCGCGCAAAAATGGAGGCTCTAGACCCTTCCAGAGCCGAGATATCAGACGTCAAAGTTTTGACCCGAAAAAAAAACATAAGGGGTAACACTGTCGTTTTGGCTGAAATTTTGACCCCCTCCGATCTTCTTGAAACTCTGGATTCTGACAGAGGGCCACGAGACTTCGACCAGCGCGCAAAAATGGAGGCTCTAGACCCTTCCAGAGCCGAGATATCGGATGTCAAAGTTTTGACCTGAAAAAAAAAACATAAGGGGTAACATTGTCGTTTTTGGCCGAAATTTTGATCCCCTCCAATCTTCTTGAAACTCTGGATTCTGACAGAGGGCCACGAGACTTCGACCAGCGCGCAAAAATGGAGGCTCTAGACCCTTCCAGAGCCGAGATATCGGATGTCAAAGTTTTGACCCGAAAAAAAACATAAGGGGTAACACTGTCATTTTTGGCCGAAATTTTGACCCCCTCCGATCTTCTTGAAACTCTGGATTCTGACAGAGGGCCACGAGACTTCGACCAGCGCGCAAAAATGGAGGCTCTAGACCCTTCCAGAGCCGAGATATCGGATGTCAAAGTTTTGACCCGAAAAAAAACATAAGGGGTAACACTGTCGTTTTTGGCCGAAATTTTGACCCCCTCCGATCTTCTTGAAACTCTGGGTTCTGACAGAGGGCCACGAGACTTCGACCAGAGCGCAAAAATGGAGGCTCTAGACCCTTCCAGAGCCGAGATATCGGATGTCAAAGTTTTGATCCCAAAAAAAAACATAAGGGGTAACACTGTCGTTTTTGGCTGAAATTTTGACCCCCTCCGATCTTCTTGAAACTCTGGATTCTGACAGAGGGCCACGAGACTTCGACCAGCGCGCAAAAATGGAGGCTCTAGACCCTTCCAGAGCCGAGATATCGGATGTCAAAGTTTTGACCTGAAAAAAAAACATAAGGGGTAACACTGTCGTTTTTGGCCGAAATTTTGACCCCCTCTGATCTTCTTGAAACTCTGGATTCTGACAGAGGGCCACGAGACTTCGACCAGCGCGCAAAAATGGAGGCTCTAGACCCTTCCAGAGTCGAGAAATCGGAAGTCAAATTTTTGACCTGAAAAAAAAAAACATAAGGGGTAACACTGTCGTTTTTGGCCGAAATTTTGACCCCCTCCGATCTTCTTGAAACTCTGGATTCTGACAGAGGGCCACGAGACTTCAACCAGCACGCAAAAATGGAGGCTCTAGACCCTTCCAGAGCCGAAATATCAGACGGTAAAGTTTTGACCCGAAAAAAAAACATAAGGGGTAACACTGTCGTTTTTGGCCGAAATTTTGACCCCCTCCGATCTTCTTGAAACTCTGGATTCTGACAGAGGGCCACGAGACTTCGACCAGCACGCAAAAATGGAGGCTCTAGACCCTTCCAGAGCCGAGATATCGGATGTCAAAGTTTTGACCTGAAAAAAAAACATAAGGGGTAACACTGTCTTTTTTGGCCCAAATTTTGACCCCCTACGATCTTCTTGAAACTCTGGATTCTGACAGAGGGCCACGAGACTTCGACCAGCGCGCAAAAATGGAGGCTCTAGACCCTTCCAGAGTCGAGATATCGGATGTCAAAGTTTTGACCTGAAAAAAAAAACATAAGAGGTAACACTGTCGTTTTTGGCCGAAATTTTGACCCCCTCCGATCTTCTTGAAACTCTGGATTCTGACAGAGGGCCACGAGACTTCGACCAGCACGCAAAAATGGAGGCTCTAGACCCTTCCAGAGCCGAGATATCGGATGTCAAAGTTTTGACCCGAAAAAAAACATAAGGGGTAACACTGTCGTTTTTGGCCGAAATTTTGACCCCCTCCAATCTTCTTGAAACTCTGGATTCTGACAGAGGGCCACGAGACTTCGACCAGCACGCAAAAATGGAGGCTCTAGACCCTTCCAGAGCCGAGATATCAGACGTCAAAGTTTTGACCCGAAAAAAAAAACATAAGGTGTATTACTGTCGTTTTTGGCCGAAATTTTGACCCCCTCCGATCTTCTTGAAACTCTGGATTCTGACAGAGGGCCACGAGACTTCGACCAGCATGCAAAAATGGAGGCTCTAGACCCTTCCAGAGCCGAGATATCAGACGTCAAAGTTTTGACCCGAAAAAAAAACATAAGGGGTAACACTGTCGTTTTTGGCCGAAATTTTGACCCCCTCCGATCTTCTTGAAACTCTGGATTCTGACAGAGGGCCACGAGACTTCGACCAGCGCGCAAAAATGGAGGCTCTAGACCCTTCCAGAGCCGAGATATCGGATGTCAAAGTTTTGACCTGAAAAAAAAAAACATAAGGGGTAACACTGTCGTTTTTGGCCGAAATTTTGATCCCCTCCAATCTTCTTGAAACTCTGGATTCTGACAGAGGGCCACGAGACTTCGACCAGCGCGCAAAAATGGAGGCTCTAGACCCTTCCAGAGCCGAGATATCGGATGTCAAAGTTTTGACCTGAAAAAAAAAACATAAGGGGTAACACTGTCGTTTTTGGCCGAAATTTTGATCCCCTCCAATCTTCTTGAAACTCTGGATTCTGACAGAGGGCCACGAGACTTCGACCAGCGCGCAAAAATGGAGGCTCTAGACCCTTCCAGAGCCGAGATATCGGATGTCAAAGTTTTGACCCGAAAAAAAAACATAAGGGGTAACACTGTCGTTTTTGGCCGAAATTTTGACCCCCTGTGATCTTCTTGAAACTCTGGATTCTGACAGAGGGCCACGAGACTTCGACCAGCGCGCAAAAATGGAGGCTCTAGACCCTTCCAGAGCCGAGATATCAGACGTCAAAGTTTTGACCCGAAAAAAAAACATAAGGGGTAACACTGTCGTTTTTGGCCGAAATTTTTATCCCCTCCAATCTTCTTGAAACTCTGGATTCTGACAGAGGGCCACGAGACTTCGACCAGCACGCAAAAATGGAGGCTCTAGACCCTTCCAGAGCCGAGATATCGGATGTCAAAGTTTTGACCTGAAAAAAAAAACATAAGGGGTAACACTGTCGTTTTTGGCCGAAATTTTGATCCCCTCCAATCTTCTTGAAACTCTGGATTCTGACAGAGGGCAACGAGACTTCGACCAGCGCGCAAAAATGGAGGCTCTAGACCCTTCCAGAGCCGAGATATCGGATGTCAAAGTTTTGACCTGAAAAAAAAAACATAAGGGGTAACACTGTCTTTTTTTTTTTTTTGCCGAAATTTTGACCCCCTCCGATCTTCTTGAAACTCTGGATTCTGACAGAGGGCCACGAGACTTCGACCAGCGCGCAAAAATGGAGGCTCTAGACCCTTCCAGAGCCGAGATATCGAAGGTCAAAAATTGGACCCGAAAAAAAAAACATAAGGGGTAACACTGGAGTTTTTTTTTTTTGGTCAAAATTTTGACGTTCTCCGATCTTCTTGAAACTCTGGATTCTCAAATGCACTTTTATGATGGAAAGATGCACTTTTATAATGGACAGATGCACTTTTATGATGATAGATGCACTTTTATAATGGACAGATCCACTTTTATGATGATAGATGCACTTTTATGATGGATAAATGCACTTTTATGTTGGACAGATGCACTTTTATGATGGACAGATGAACTTTTATGATTGATATATGCACTTTTATGATGGAGATATACACTTCTATGATGGATAGATGAACTTTTATGATGTATATATGCACTTTTATGATGGAAAGATGCACTTTTATGATGGATAGACTCACTTTTATGCTGATAGATGCACTTATGACGAATAGATACAGTTTTATGATGGATAGATGCACTTTTATGATGGATAGATGCACTTTTATGATGGAAAAATGCACTTTTATGATGGATAGATGCACTTTTATGATGGACAAATGCACTTTTATGATGGATAGATGCACTTTTATGATGGATAGATGTACTTTAATGATGGAAAAATGCACTTTAATGATGGATAGATGCACTTTTATGATGGACAGATGCACTTTTATTATGATAGATACACTTTTATGATGATAGATGCACTTTTATGATGGATAGATGAACTTTTATGATTGAAATATGCACTTTTATGATGGAGAGATACACTTTCATGATGGATAGATGAACTTTTATGATGGATATATGCACTTTTATGATGGACAGATGCACTTTTATGATTGACAGATGCACTTTTATGATGGATAGATGCACTTTTATGATGGACAAATGCACTTTTATGATGGAAAGATGCACTTTTATGATGGATAGATGCACTTTTATGCTGATAGATGCACTTATGATGGATAGATACAGTTTTATGATGGATAGATGCACTTTTATGATGGATAGATGCACTTTTAATGATGGACAAATGCACTTTTATGATGGATAGATGCACTTTTATGATGGATAGATGAACTTTTATGATGGATAGATGCACTTTTATGCTGATAGATGCACTTTTATGATGGACAAATGCACTTTTATGATGGATAGATGCACTTTTATGATGGATAGATGTACTTTTATGATGGAAAAATGCACTTTTATGATCGATTGATGCACTTTTATGATGGACAGATGCACTTTTATGATGAATAGATAAACTTTTATGATGGATAGTTGCACTTGTCTCATGGATAGATGCACTTTTACGATGTATAGATGCACTTTTATGATGCATAGATGCACTTTTATGATGATAGATACACTTTTATGATGGATAGATGCACTTTTATGATGGACAGATGCACTTTTATGATAGATATATGCACTTTTATGATGGAAAAATGCACTTTTATGCTGGATAGATGCACTTTTATGATGGACAAATGCACTTTTATTATAGACAGATGCACTTTTATGATGGATAGTTGCACTTGTATCATGTATAGATGCACTTTTATGATGGACAGATGCACTTTTATGATGGATAGATGCACTTTTATGATGGATAGATGCACTTTTATGATGGATAGATGTACTTTTATAATGGACAAATGCACTTTTATGATGGACAGATGCACTTTTATGAAGGACAGATGCACTTTTATGATGGACAGATGCACTTTTATGATGGACAGATGCACTTTTATGATAGATATATGCACTTTTATGATGGAAAAATGCACTTTTATGCTGGATAGATGCACTTTTATGATGGACAAATGCACTTTTATTATAGACAGATGCACTTTTATGATGGATAGTTGCACTTGTATCATGTATAGATGCACTTTTATGATGGACAGATGCACTTTTATGATGGATAGATGCACTTTTATGATGGATAGATGTACTTTTATGATGGAAAACTGCACTTTTATGATGGATAGATGCACTTTTATGATGTAAACATGCACTTTTATCATGGATAGATGTATCATGGATAGATGCACTTTATGATGGATAGATGCACTTTTATGATGGAAAGATGCACTTTTATAATGGATAGATGCACTTGTATCATGGATAGATGCACTTTTATGATGATAGAAACACTTTTATGATGGATAGATGCACTTTTATTATGGATAGACGCACTTGTATCATGGATAGATGCACTTTAATGATGGATAGAAACTTTTATGATGGATAGATGCACTTTTATGATGGATAGAAACACTTTTATGATGGATAGATGCACTTTTATGATGGATAAATGCACTTTTACGATGGATAGATGCACTTTTATGATGGATAGAAACTTTTATGATGGATAGATGCACTTTTATGATGGATAGAAACACTTTTATGATGATAGATGCACTTTTATGATGGATAAATGCATTTTACGATGGATGGATAGATGCACTTGCATCATGGATAGATGCACTTTTATGGACTTTCAAAACAGAAAAAAACATTTACAGCCAATATAAAGCTTGGAAGGGCCAGGACATTGTTTAATATCACTTGTCATTAAACATGCTGCAATTGGACACCATCCCGCCTGCAATCTATTGAATGGGGTTTCGGGTAGTATATTTGATAGACATTTTAACTAAAGTTCCTGTCGTGATAAAAACTATTTTACTGGAGTTTCTCTGATCTTCTTGAAACTCTGGATTCTGATAGAGGGCCATGAGACTTAGACCTGAGTGCAAAAATGGAGGCTCTAGACCCTTCCAGAGCCGAGATATCAAAACTCAAAGTTTCGACCCGGAAAAAAAAAATGACAGTTACCCCTTACGTTTTTTTTGGGTGAAAAATTAAGTTTCCCCAATCGTCTTGGACCTCTGGATTCTGACAGAGGGCCACGAGACTTCGACCAGCGCGCAAAAATGGAGGCTCTAGACCCTTCCAGAGCCGAGATATCGAAAGTCAAAATTTAGACCTGAAAAAAACTGTAAGGGGTAACACTGTCGTTTTTTTTTTTTTTTTGGCCAAAATTTTGACCCCCTCCGATCTTCTTGAAACTCTGGATTCTGATAGAGTGCTACGAGACTTCGACCAGAATGCAAAATGGAGGCTCTAGACCTTTCCAGAGCCGAAATATTGAAACTCAAAATTTTGACCCGAAAAAAAAAACATAAGGGGTAACACTGTCGTTTTTTTTGTTTGGTCGAAATTTTTACCCCCTCCGATCTTCTTGAAACTCTGGATTGTGACAGAGGGCCACGAGACTTCGACCAGCGCGCAAAAATGGAGGCTCTAGACCCTTCCAGAGCCGAGATATCGAAGGTCAAAATTTGGAATAACATAACAAAAAATAACACTGTTTTTTATCCATCATAAAAGTGCATCTGTCCATCATAAAAGTGCATTTATCCATCATAAAAGTGCATCTATCCATCATAAAAGTGCATCTGTCCATCATAAAAGTGCATTTATCCATCATAAATGTGCATCTGTCCATCATAAAAGTGCATCTATCATCATAAAAGTGCATTTATCCATCATAAAAGTGCATCTATCCATTATAAAAGTGCGTCTGTCCATCATAAAAGTGCATCTATCACCATAAAAGTGCATCTATCATCATAAAAGTGCATTTATCCATCATAAAAGTGCATCTATCCATTATAAAAGTGCATCTGTCCATCATAAAAGTGCATCTATCACCATAAAAGTGCATCTGTCCATCATAAAAGTGCATCTATCACCATAAAAGTGCATCTATCATCATAAAAGTGCATTTATCCATCATAAAAGTGCATCTATCCATTATAAAAGTGCATCTGTCCATCATAAAAGTGCATCTATCACCATAAAAGTGCATCTATCATCATAAAAGTGCATCTATCCATCATAAAAATGCATCTAATGACAGACACGTTTAAAAAAATCCTGATTTAAAATGTGCAATTCTACAGTTGTTTTTTAACTTTAATAAGTTCAATCTTTCTATTTTACATACTAACTATGAAATACTGGCAAAAATATATACAAAATGTAAACACACCTTAGAAAATGTTGCTTGCTTGCTTCTGTGTTTGGAGTGAAGTGCTGCCATGCTTCTCTTCAATGTAGAGTTTTTGTAACATAATTACTACATGCAGAGCTTTACTGGCATTTGATTGGATGACAAACGTCCAATCTCATGGACTGCAGGCTTTAAAGGTGAAATGCTCCAGAAGTTAAAAAAAAAGTGGGGCTGACATGTGATGTCCATTGTAATGGACACAGGTACTGAATGGGTTAAATAGGTAGCAGTTACAAATATTTTGCATTCCCCAAAATACTTAATTTTGCTTTATTTTCAAGTTAGGAAGGTTAACGATGCGTTCGTAAAAGAAAAAAAAATCCATTTTTAAATTTATCGACTAAAATAGCTAGCTTGATGCAGACAGCCGTATGCATCGATTTACGCTGAGCGAAACACTTGAAGTTGACGCACAACACAATGGAGAATGCAGATGCCCAGTATGGAAGGCCAAAAGGGCCAAAACATGAAACTCGTGTAAACGCGTAATTGCGTCTTAACACGAGCCACTGACGTGTAAACTATACATGTATTATTGAAATTGCAACGTTTGTTAAATTTAAAAAAAAAATTATATATCTAGAGTTTATTATAAGATTGCTATTATTTTATTTTTGGGATTCATTTAGCAAATTAAGGTATTCTGTTGAGATTATAATTAATAATTACATCAAACAATTCTAATTTTTTTTCACACTAACACAAAACAATATTTAATCTCAATGTTAAAATGAGCCACATTAAACAAAAATCTTTTAAAATGAACTTTTTCAGTATGATGGGGAAATTCACCATACGATGACCTTTGACCTTTGAAGCATGTATCTCACAACGTTTAAGGTTTTAATGTGGAGAACACTGACAAATAAAAAAATGAAAGGACAAGCGTTCTTAAATTGAACTATTTATTGCTAATTTTCTTTTTCACTTGCGTTTAAAAAAAAACAAAGACTCAAACCTTTTCACATTAATGACTCAAACACAATTTTTTGATGTTGACTTGGACACTTTACATACATTTTTGTCCTTAAGTTTATTACAAAGTCATCAAGTAAACCTAACTTCTCCATCAATGCAGGTTTTTAATAAGAAACACACAGTCATTGATCATTATTGTTTTAATAGGAAGCAAATGCTGCAATAATCCACTATCATCCTCATTAAGAACAATCAAAATGGTTAAAAACTAAAATTAGAAACATCCCGGTATAAAAACACCCACTCATGCCAAGAACATCAGAGACATTATTCACAAGCTCTTCTTTTGAAAAACGAACAGTGAACAAGGAAAGTCGATTGGGTCGGTCAGTTTGTGGCAGGGGAACATTGAGACACGTGCTGGCATGATTTACTGGGTTTCCCATCATGCACTTGGTTTTATTCACAGCGTCTGCGGGCATGCATGCATGCATATGAGTCTCTTCATGCCCGTTTGTGCTTCAGCGTGTGTGTGTGTGGCGTTTTAAATCACGTCGGCCATCTTTCTAACGTCAAGGCTCGTGTGAATCAACATTCAATGTCTGCGCTGCGTTTGGTTTCACAGGAAATCAGTGATTTTAAAGCTCGTTTGAGAAAGAAATCGCATTCTCTACAACACGCTAAAGTCAACAACGAATGGTCGAACATAAACAAGGGTTATTATCGTCAACTAATGAAGACATTTGCATTATTCGAAATTAAGCTAGTTGCCAAGGCAACGTTTCTCTTTTTCGTTTAGTTTAAATTGAACTAAAATAATCAAAACTTAAAAACTTTATAGACATGAGTAAAATAATAATAAAATCGTCAAAATGTTACTAACTTAAACTAAAATTAAAAAGAAAACTGAAAATATAAAAATAAAATCGAACTCAAAATATTAACAAAAACTATGACAATATATAAATTATAGTAAAATAACGTTTTCAGATGTGCAAAAAGCTTTTGAAGACAAACTTAAATTTTATATATATATATATATATAATATTTACAAGTATTTTTTAGCTGCGATTATTCGACTTGGCGGCATATAGATTGATTATAATTATGCGATTAATCACTATTAATCAACTTAGCACGAATATATAAAGTAAAATAATAATAAAATTGTCAAAATATTACAAATTTTAACTAAAATTAAAAAGAAAACTGAAATTATAAAAATAAAATCTAACTCAAAATATTAAAAACTATGACAATACATAAATTATAGTAAAATAACGTTTTAAAAAAAAACTTAATTTTTTTAATGTATATATAATATATATACAAACATATTTTAGCTGCGATTATTCGACTTGGCGGCACTAATATATATAGATAGATAGATTATATGCGATCAATCACTATCAATCAACTTAGCACGAAAATATATATATAAGTAAAATGATAACAAAATTGTCAAAATATTATTAACTTTAACTAAAATTAAAAAAGAAAACTGAAAATATAAAAATAAAATCTAACTCAAAATATTAACAAAAACTATGACAATATATAAATTATAGTAAAATAACGTTTTCAGATGTGCAAAAAGCTTTTGAAGAGAAACCTACATTTTTTTAAATGTATTTTAGCTGCGATTATTCGACTTGGCGGCACTGATATATAGATAGATTATATGCGATTAATCAACTTAGCATGAATATATATATAAGTAATTAATCGCATATATATCTATATATATTATTGCTGTCAAGTCAATTATTCACGATTAATCACATATATATTAATATTGGTGTCAGGTCGATTAATCCCACATATACATACATATATATATTAAATTAAAGCTGTCAAGTCGAATATTCTAACTGTGATTATATAATATATATGTTTGTTTGTGTCTATATATATATATATATATATACACATATACATACACACACGTATATATTTACAAACTTGTTAGATGCAATTAATCGCGATTAATCGTCTTGACAACACTAATAATATATATAAATTTTGTGTATATGTGTTATATATATATATATATATATATATACAAACCCATAAATAAATAAAAAATGTAGTGTACTGATTAATCGTTCCCAATAACCCCGTGACCTCGTATAAAGACGAGTGATGAAGGATCACAGCGAGCGATTGGTCCTCTAATGAACAGCAAGTATCGAGTGCGGATACAAATACTCTGCAGTGTAAACGTGTTCAATCAGTTTAAATGGAACCACCAACTAACTTTACGAAGACACTTAATTGCACTGTGGTTTATTCTATAACAGCTGATCTGATTGGCTCATTCCAGCCACGTTCATCCGAACAGTTCGAACGGATGAGTCATTTAAAGGGACAGTTCACCTGAAAATCTATTTGGGAACAAAATAAATATATGAGCGTCAAAAAGTCCTCAAACTGAGCTGTAGTGATGCGGCGACTTTACTAACCAACGATTGGCTCTTTTATTTAAAAGGCGGGGCTTATTCCGCCATATTGCGCATTGCACTTTCTCCCATTCATAGTAATACTTTGTGCATCTAAAGTCTTTGATATGAGAGGAAAAAATGGTTAATTCTCTCCTAACTCACTTTGCATTGGAACGACGAGTGTGAACGGTCATTTCTGGGTGAATTATCCCTTTATTAACGCATCCGTTCCTGTTCCAGTCCAGTGTATTGCTCTAGAATTATGCATCATCGAAGAAGACTCACGAAACAAGCGTTACAGATACGACACAGCCCTGACAAACACATTTCAGATGTTGAAATACCGTCAAAAGTGTGTGTTTGACGCGTCCCAGCGGAAGCGGGCGACAGTAAAGAGCGTTCACAACGGTCATAGACAGACTCGTGACTCCATCATCCGAAAACACGAACCCCTCGGTTATTATGGAGTGTTTTCGAGAAAAGATTTGCCATGGAGTCTCACAAACAAACAAGGAAACGAACGAAAGCCCCATAATGCACTGCGTCTGACCGGCAGTGGAGTCACAGTGTGTTTAAGGCTCATCTTCATCATGCTGAAGACTCAAAGCGGGACTCGACATGCAGAAAGTGCAAAAGGTTCCAGAGCACCGAGAGTCTGGAAAAACACAGAGATCTGGAAGGGGTTTGTGGGTAACTCAAGGCCGCAATGCATTGTGGGAGTGTGCATGTGATCAGAACGATATCGTGAGGGGTATTACATCACCTCAAAATTACATCATAGTTTTCTGCGCTCACGTCATGATGTCAGAATCACCACAATTGATTTATGTTTCAGGGCTGCACAATTTTGGGGAAAATCATCTTAAGTGCAATTTTTCTGACTATATGATAATTATTTTTTATAATTTCATATATTTAGCGACATTTTCTGTAAAGCTGTTTTGAAATGATGTGCATAATCATGTGTCAAATTTATTTATATAGCGTATTGCACAATTATTACCAAATAAAAACGTTTAATATAATACAAAATTAGGAAATTTTGCTATTGTAATATTTTACTGTAAAATAAAAAAATGTAGAATGCCAAAAATAATAATATTATAATGAATGGATTTTAATTATATATATATATATATATATATATATATATATATATATATATATTAATTACACTGTCTTAATTTGTTTATTTTGAAATGTTAAAAGGTTACCATGAGAGTTTGAATTTTATTACCAGATAAAAATATTAAATATAATAAAAATTGATAAATATTATTCTTTTTATATTTCACTGTAAAATAAAAAAATGTAGTATTCTAAAAATAATAATATTATAATGATTGAATTTATATATATATATGAGAGTTTGACTTATTACCAGATAAAAATATTAAATATAATAAAAAATAATAAATATTATTCTTGTAATATTTCATGGTAAATATATATTTTTTAATTAAAAATAAATTATTATTATTATTTTATTTTTTTTATAAACAATATTTATGACATAATTTCATCATTTTCAAACATTAAACCATCGAACTTTGATTTAGGAGACGCACAGGAGGCTTCTTTTCTATTGACGGCCGATAAGTTTGGGAAGATGTTTTCAAAAGTACGTAAAATAAATGAGTGTAAAATAAATCAACACACTCTGAAACACACATCATATATTGATCCTCACACAACGCCATATCGTATTTACAGTTTTACTCCGATTAATCGTGCAGCCCTAACACATTTCAAGACACATTCATAAGATCTGAATCTGACCCGTGAACATCACACACTCCTGTGACGTGAGCGCAGGTGGCGCTCTCTGATTGGTCAAGGGAATCGGTTAACAACCAATCAGAGACAGTAAACCATTGTGCTGAACATCAGGGCCGTCCGTGAAACTGAAACGCGGCCCTTCGAGTGCAAAACAAAGTGTGTAGAGTTAAATCTCCAATCTTCTCATATGACTGAGCCAATGATGATCTGCTAATGAGGTCCATGTTCCAAGTTGACATCATAATTATCAGATTGCTTTGATCTGTGCAGATAAGTCCGTGTGTGTGTGTGTGTGTGTGTGTGTGTGTGAGGATCAGGGTTTGAAATTAACTTGTTCACTCACCAGCCAGTTTGGCTTCTAAATGTTAATGTTACCGGCATTCTGAACTTCTACTATCCCAAAAGAAAGAAAGAAAGAAATGAACCAGATTAAAAATGTACAGCTTATATTTATGCACAGTATAAAAGTCTGATTAGCCAGATATGAGTAGATTCTGCAATACGTTGTATTTGTGCTAAATCTGCGCAGATTTGACTGATATGAACTTCCCCGGCAAAGCGAGTAAATATAATAAATTTTTATTTTTTACACTCATTTGACGGGTGTTGATTTCAAACTCATAAATGTTATCTTAATTACTCGAATGTGTCCAGATGCTTTACTTTTGAGTTTCTAGCCAACATTTCTCTCTAAAAAAAGAAAGAAATGTTGAAAAAAAAAGTAGGGCTGTCAAAACGATTAATCGCGATTAATCGCATCCAAAATAAAAGTTTGTGTTTACATAATATATGTGGGTGCACTGTGTATAATTATTTTATATATATAAATACACACACATGCTTGTATATATTTAAGAAATATTTTCATGTATATTCTTTATATAGATTTATATATAATTTATATTGTATATAAATGTAAATATTAAATATATAAATATTTTTTTTTCTTAAATATACATGCATGTGTGTGTATTTATATATCTAAAATAATTATACACAGTGCCCCCACATATATTATGTAAACACAAACTTTTATTTTGGATGCGATTAATAGCGATTAATCGTTTTGACAGCCCTAAAAAAAAGAAAGAATTTTTTTTTGCATTGTGACATTATTTCTAAATGTATTGCTAATTGTTAGTAAACAACAATTAATGCGCTACACTGAAAAAAATGCTTTATCTAATCAATAAAATTGTGGCAACATATTACAAGCAATATTATTGATTCAATTGTACAAATTAGAATTAATTAGAATGTTAATTTAATTTAACTATTACTTGAAAAAAGTTTAAATTAAGATTTAAATTATCTGCAAAATATAAAAGAAATGTTAACCCACTTAAGACACATATGCATATACAAAAACCTTAAAACATTTATAAACAAATCTTGATATTGATAAAATAAAAATATCAGTAGACATTAATATGCTTTATCTAATCAATAAAATTGTGGCAACATATTACAAGCAATATTATTAATTAAATTGTAGAAATTAGACTGTTAATTTGATTAACTATTACTCAATTCTAATTTGCTCAATTTAATAAATAATATTGCTTGTAATCTGTTGCCACGATTTTATTGATTTAGATAAAGCATATTCATTTTTACAGTGTAACTGTGTGTGCTAAATTAATTAAGAAACAAATATGAAAACAACAATTACTCAGTGCAATTCAAGTTTTGTTTTCAGTGTCATCTGATTAATCAATCAATACGCCACATCTTAGTATTATCATGACGACTCGCCAGTATTTGTGCTAAATCTGCGCAGATTTCATTTGCGAAAACTAGTGAATAAACATAATAATAAGTAACCCGCTGTAATAGCTCGTGATTTGACGGCGTTTCCCGCCACAGTGGCGTTTGGCGGGTTGATGTGTGTTAATTTCAAACCCTGGTCATGATCGCGTGTTTTGCAGGACGGTTTCTGGCGTGTAGCGTTAGCGTTAGCTTTAGCTTCTGCCCTCCTCGGCCGAGCGCTGGTCCGACTTCAGCTTGACGAACTCTTTGGCGACCTCGTCGTTGTTCCTCTGCGAGAGGATCCTGAGCACGGTGAGGCCGGTCTCGTCCATGTGCACGCGTGTGCCGAGCGGCAGCCAGCAGGCGGCGCTGCTGCGCGACGCCAGATCCTTCAGGTGCAGCACACTCAGCCCCACTGTACGGTCCTCGCGCGCGAAGCAGTAATCCTTCACACACACCTGCAGCTCGTAGCCCTCGGGACCCAGCTCGCTGCCCAGCACACTGCACACACACATTTATACACCATTACACACCAGATCCACATGCTTTCGTTTTCATTTTAATTATAGAAATTTAATATATATATATATATTTTTTTGTATTGTATTGCATTTAAATTCATTCAATTATGCATTTTTATTTGACTCATTTTTATACTTAAAAATTATTTTATTTTGGTGTTTTAAAACAACTGAAGTGATCAGTATTATTACAGTATATATTCATATTTTTAATAACTATTTATTTTCAGTTTTCATTTTAAATGCAGTCATTTTGTTGCGCTTTTGCGACATTTTTTATGTAACTTTATTATCATTTGTTATTGTAATTTTAGTCTAAATTATTTATTTAAGTTCATCTAATATTTATTTTTTATTGCATTTCAATTAATTCAATTATGCATTTATTTCAATTAATGAAAATGATTTTTAATAGCATCATTTTCACAAAGTTTTACACTTACAAATATTATTATTTTAAATTTTTAATAATAATTTAAATAATAACAATTTAATAATAATAGTTTAATAATAATTTTAAATAATAATTATTAATAATATATTACAGTATATATTAATCTATACTATTTTTAATTTTAATTTAATTATTTTTAATAATTATTTATTTTCATTTTAATTGTAGTCATTTTTAGAATTTTTATTTTTTATTTTTAATACATCTATATAACTTCAATTTATTTTTATTCCACTTTCTATAGTAATTTTAGTAGTCCATTTTTTTATTTTCAAGTTCTTCATCTAATATTTATAATTTATTCCATTTCAATTGAGGTATGCATTATTAATTTAAATTAAAGAAAAATATTTTTAATAGAATTAGTTTTACACATTTTTATACTTATTTCTTTTTGTTATTGTTGTAGTTAAAAATCAATTAGTAGCATCCAAAATTATTCAGATGAATTCATTTCTAATAAATATTTGATATCAAATAATAAATAAAAATTACTAAAAAAATATATATAAATATATTGATAAACTTTAAAAAAAGGAAAATATGCCTGAATAAATCAATAGCTATATTTCCATCCACATTTCTATGCTCATTTTGGGAAATTGCATAAAACGCTGAATGAAAACACCAAGATGCACAAAACGTTAAAAAACAAAAATACTAATTTGAGGTGGTTAACCTTTTTTTTGCCCTAACTTATATTTTTATCACTGATATTTTGCTCCAGTTTTTGTTCTCTTGAACACATGGGATGCAAACGCTGATTTTTGAGCGACTTATAAAGTCTCTCATAGAGCTTCAATATAAAGTGTCAATGTGTAAGAGCGACCGTGTGTGTTAGAAACTTACAACTGGAAGGATTCGCTGAACTTGGGGGACCAGCTGTTGTTCTTGGATTTGGTGGCGAACTTCCTCTTCTTGTCGCTGAGATACGGGCCGATGAGGTAGACCTCCACGAAGGGCCGGAAAATCCCCTGCGTCTGCCAGCGAAGATCATTGGCTGAGACCACTGTCAATCACACACACACACACTTAAACTCAGTCTTTATTATTTATTGAGCAAATCTAGTCATTTAAAGGTAAATAAAGTAACAAAAAATGCTTTTAAAATAGATAATATATGACTAAGATGGGTTAAAATAAGCTTTCTGGACAAAAAAAAAAAAATTGAGGTATAATTTTCGGGCTTGGGGTCATTTTGACCCGCGAGTGTGAGATGTGTTAAAGTGATCCTGACACGGATGGAGAGAGAGAGCGATATAAAGGGATGTAAAGCACCTTTGACTGTGATTTTGTGTCCTCCTGTGTTGGGGTCGCTGAAGATCTCCACTGTCATGGACACCTCCCCCACTGCATCGTCCACTCCTGAGGCTGAGGGTCAAAGGTCAAAGGTCGAGCGTGAACGACATGTATGCTTTCTGACGCTTCTGTTTTAATAGCCTACAGGATTACCATGCATTTGGGAACTTGCATTTTATTTTAGACATGTGCATCATTTTAAACCTTTCTGTGGACAGAGACTTTTACGGCAGTTTTCCACCAAAATAAAAGCCCTGAGATTTAAATGTTAAAAGCTCAAGGGATTGATTGTTTGGAAGTATGGAAGCTTGTTTCCGTCAAATAAGAAGATTAAACTAAAGGTATAAATAAAATAAAATAGGACATATAAAACGGTAATTCACTGTATATACTGTATATATATATATATATATATATATATATATATATATATATGCATTATGCAACACAGCTTAAAAATTAATAAATAAACTTAACCACTTTCCTTCCCTCATAATTCTCAGAAAAAAAGTTAAAAAAATTTGATTAATCGATATATATGTAAATATATGTATATGTATATATGTACGATATATATATATCGATATAAAATGTAAAAAAACGAAAAATATTTTAGCTAACTTTTATATGGTCAAAATATTTCCTTATAAATAAATGGCATCATAAACCCCAGAAAATCAAATAGCAGCAGCCAAAATAAAATAAAAAAAAAATAGAGAGAGAGAGAAAAATATGCCCTCATATATCAATAGCATAGATCCTTGAACATTGCAGAAAATCATAATTATTCATTATGCAAAACAGCTAAAAAAAAGGGGGGGGAAAAATCAAATAAATGAATAGCAATTTTTCTCTCACACACAATTCTCAGAAAAAGTCCAAAATTTGTTTAATTTATTTCTGATAAGTCACATTATTTGATATAAAATGTAAATAAATAAAATAAATAAATAAAAAATTTAGTTAATTTTTGGGGGGTAAAAATATGCCCTTATAAATCAATTATTATCAGCCAAAATAATAATAGTAATAATAATGATAAATAAAAAAGGAAAAAAAATAAAATTAATCAATTATTGAAACAATGCAATTAATAAAAAAATAATACAAATAGTAATATTTATGTATGAAATATTTACGCCCTATATATATATATATACGCCCTCATAAATAAATAGCAAAGGGGCCAACTATCGTCTCATAAAAAGTTGATAAAAATCTTAAAGATTGCTATTAAAGGCTGATCCAGCAGAGGGCAGTGTGTGCACAACAGGCATTACACATCAGTATCTGCCAACAATATGACTTTTAGATGATATTTATTTGCTTAGCTTTGTGATCAAATCACTGTTTAAAAAAAAATAATAATAATGTAATGCATGATGATTGAGACTAATAATCCTTCCTTAAAAGCCTGATGATCATATTTGAGACTCTCCTGTGAACATGATTCTTGTCGAAATTAGATGCAAATTACATGCAAAAGACTAATTTTTAGTTTGGGTAAATCTCAGTGTATTTCAGCAAGATGCTTCTATGCAGACCATCTGGAGCCAGGCGTAATATTCACATCAATATGTAAATGAACATTTGCATGCATTAATATCAATGCCCTGCGGACACGTACCTTTCTCTGGATAAACGTCTTCACTGTGAGTGTATCGCACGCCTTTACCGCCATGAACTAAAGAGAAGAGGAAGAGAACGTAATCATCACTATTATTTGTGAGGAAAAAGATAAACAGACCACATACACACACACACACACACACACACACACACATATAGATAGTAAAGTAGCCTTCCTTCCGCTGGAAAAAATAGTCCTTGACTGTAAACAGCAACAGAAGTTACATACATTATTTCACCATTAGATGGCAGCAAACACTGTTTTTATGAGTGAGATAAGGACTGTTTTATCATGAATAAATAAGAATAGTTTATAAATAAGAATATTTTAGTTTTAGAAGATTTTTAATGTTATTTTGATTTTATAGGGAGTAGCCAAAACTAGCTAGATTAACTGATTTATGATAAATTACAGTATTTGATATAAAATACTCTTTTATTCATAAATCATAAACACCTGAAAATCCATTTGGAGCAGCCCAAATCATTCTGAATCATTTCTGATAAATTCAACTATTTTGTAAAAACAAACGTAAATTCAATAAATAAAATATAAATTCATAAATATATTTATATCTGAATATAAATACGATATTTATAAACATAAAATAGGAAAATATGCCTTTATAAATCATAAATGAAAACTAATAAAAGGGAAATAAATTAGTAAAATTAATTAATAAAAATCTTAATCTAAAATCTCTGACCATTTATGATAAATGTTGCTATTTTACATAAAATAAATATAAATTCATAAATATATTTATGTATAGAAAAAATATAAATATTTATAAACACAAAAATAATATTAGTAATAATAATAATATTTCTTAATATATATATATATATATATATATATAATTAAAAAAATTATATTAAAAATGTAAATAAGTGAGATAATATAATACATAACATAAACAAGGACAAGAGACGTGTCACAATTCGTGTACTTATGCACTAATAGTAATAATACTTAACATAAACACAAAAATAGTATTAGTAATAGTAATAATATTTCTTAATATATTTATATAATTAAAAAATTCTAATAAAAATGTAAATAAGTGGGGAAAATATAATATATAACATAAACAAGGACTAGAGATGCGTCACAATTCGTGTACTTATGCACTGTAATTTTGTAGTATAAATAGTGAGTGTGTGTTCACACTGAAAATGCCAAATAGAAATAGTACACTTTAAATACCAAGATGGTGCTTTTAATTAACCAATCAAACGAAGTGTGGAGTGTTGGACGCTTAATTACGCAACAGAGGGGGAGGGGCTTCAGACTCTGATGATGAATGACAAAATACCCATATAAAGTTCATACACTACACGATTGAGTACAGAAGTAGATAAAAGGGAAACTCGAAAAATTAGAATATTGTGAAAAGTTTAGTGTGTAAGTGTATAGTGCCTCATTTGGGACACAACTTAGAACAAAGGAAACAGAAACTAAACACAGGAAACAAGAACACAGAAACAACAGGGCAAAATTAAATAGAAAACATCAGTCCTAGAATGCAAAAACATAAAGTTAAAAAAACAAAACATAAATTGTGACGCAAAAACATAAATTGTGACGCACCCTGAGTGTGTTGAGACAGGACAAACTTCCTGATGAGTTTGTCGGTGGCCTGTGTGTAGAGAGACAGTGCATATCGCAGAGACTGCAGGTCCGGACTCTTCTCCAGAAACGTCTTCTTCAGACCCACGCCACCCGCGTGGAAGTATTGCTGTTACACACAAAAAACCCTGTCAGTTTCCTGATAACAGGCAGGCTGATTCTGAACGTGTGTGTGCGTGTACCTTTATAGTGTCCAGTGCGAGCTCGATGATTGCACACTGTTTAGGGGACAACGCCTTGGCCTCCTCTCGCACCATGTGCTCCTAACAGGCACAAACAAACAGATGGCATCCTTATGAAAGTCTAGTCAGGAAGGAGTGTTTATTATATAAACTTAGAAAACTGAGAAAAAAAGTAAAAATTCCGAGATATAATCTCAGAAATCTGAGAAAAAAGTAAAAATTACGAGATCTCAGAATTCTGAGAAAAAAAGTAAAAGTTGCGAGATCTCAGAATTCGGAGAAAAAAGTAAAAATTGCGAGATCTCAGAATTCTGAGAAAAAAGTAAAAATTGAGAGATATAAACTCAGAATTCTGAGAAAAAAAGTAAAAGTTGCGAGATCTCAGAATTCTGAGAAAAAAGTAAAAATTGAGAGATATAAACTCAGAATTCGGAGAAAAAAGTAAAAATTGCGAGATCTCAGAATTCTGAGAAAAAAGTAAAAATTGAGAGATATAAACTCAGAATTCGGAGAAAAAAGTAAAAATTGCGAGATCTCAGAATTCGGAGAAAAAAGTAAAAATTGCGAGATATAAACTCAGAATTCTGAGAAAAAGTAAAACTTGCGAGATCTCAGAATTCTGAGAAAAAAGTAAAAATTGAGAGATATAAACTCAGAATTCTGAGAAAAAAGTAAAAATTGCGAGATCTCAGAATTCTGATAAAAAAAGTAAAAGTTGCGAAATCTCAGAATTCGGAGAAAAAAGTAAAAATTGCGAGATCTCAGAATTCTGAGAAAAAAGTAAAAATTGAGAGATATAAATTCAGAATTCTGAGAAAAAAGTACAAATTGTGAGATCTCAGAATTCGGAGAAAAAAGTAAAAATTGCGAGATCTCAGAATTCTGAGAAAAAAGTAAAAATTGCGAGATCTCAGAATTCTGAGAAAAAAGTAAAAATTGAGATATATAAACTCAGAATTCTGAGAAAAAAGTAAAAATTGCGAGATATAAGTCTGAGAATAAAAATTAAAACTGCAAGATGCAATTTGATAAATTGTAGGGGAAATATAAAGTCAATTACTTTTTCATTTATTTTTACTCCATGATGGAAAAAAATGAATTGCAAGATTCATAACATTCAAAATGTGGCAGAAACAAGCTTTCATAGTTAAAACTCATTTCATGAACGCACCTTCAGTTTGGAGAGCTGACCCAACTCTTTAGCAGCGTTAAAGATGAGCTGTGTGCCCTATAAACCAGGAACACACACACACACACACACACACAGAGAGAGAGAGAGAGAAGTCATTAATTAACACTCGTCTGTAGTTACTGCTTCACATGGACCAGAGGAATCAGCTGGAGATTTACATGAACGTCAGATTTTTAATCATAACTATATTAACTTATATAGTAAGTTGGTAAAACGGGTTGGATATTATTTTCTCACATGTGCGGGAATAATGAACGGAATCAGATAAAGGCAGAGTTTGTGAGTTGATGAAAAGCTATTAATTAAATAAAAAAAATTAATTAAAGAAGAAAAAAATTAAGAAAAAAAATTTAGAACTAAAAAAAAAACCACTACAATTTCTCAAAGTTCCTAAATATAAAATATAAATATATGATATATAAAATATATCATATAAAATATAGAATATGTATGCATATGTATAGGATTGTTTTTTTTTTTTTTTCAAGTAATGGTTTTAGGCGACGATTGAAACCCTGATCCAGACTCACTCTGCTGGATTGCAGTTACAGGTAAACAGAGAAACAGGAAGTAGGGAGTGGAGAGACAGGAAGTAGTGAAAGGAGAAACAGGAAGTTCAGGCTGAGAAGAGTGTGTGTGTAACAGGAGACATCCAACAGGATTAAGAGAAGACAATCTCTGTGTGTCATGCTTGAGAGAGAGAGAGAGAGAGAGAGAGAGAGAGAGAGAGAGAGAGATGATGGTGATCTGGAGGCAGAATCAGACCAAATGACACACACACACACCTCAGACAGACACACACAGATTTATACTTACAACAATCTGGTGAAAGATGGACAAGAGAATGATGATGATGATGAAGAGAAATAAGAGAAGAATGAAAGTCACGATGAACTACCGTCTGATTAAATAAACCATGAGCTCTGATCACTAGCAGTGTGTGTGTGTGTGTGTGTGTGTGTGTGTGTGTGCTGAACACACACCGTTTGGTCGGTCAGTGGCGGCAGGACGATGGTTTTCTCCATGGTGTTCATCACCAGTTTCCACAGTTCCTTCAACACTCGCTTGAGGACCGTCTTCTCACAGATCTTAGCGAACAGAGTCAGACTGACGGAAGAACACACATCATCATCATTATCAACACACAAACACACACGCATCAGCATTATTAACACACAAACACACACATCAGCATCATTATCAACACACAAACACACACACATCAGCATTATTAACACACAAACACACACACATCAGCATTATTAACACACAAACACACACACATCAGCATTATTAACACACAAACACACACATCAGCATTATTAACACACAAACACACACATCAGCATTATTAACACACACACACACATCAGCATTATTAACACACAAACACACACATCAGCATTATTAACACACAATAGTGCGTTTATGTGTGAGTATGTGTTTTTGTGAGCGTGAGTGTGTGTGTGCATATATATATATATATACTAGGGCTGGGTAATAAATATGGATTTCTCGATATTAATCGATTCTCATTTTTACGAACCGATATCGGTTCTTAAATCTCAAGAATCGATTAGTCATCCTGTTTCATCTGAATGAATGGATCATTGTATCGCGGCTGCGCGCATCCAAAAAAATCACAATAATCTTTGTCCTTTGTTACTATTGATATGAAACAAAGTCTCAATTTTCAAATTACGTCCATTTTCTGTAGAAATTCAAAAACATAAATAAGGTTTTGGCGCAGCAGCGCTGATCTCTCTTCCGGCTTAATAATACCAGTCACAGCGCCAAATAAACATGAATGAGCATCTGAAAGTGTGTTAAAGATAGAGGACAACTTATCCAAATCCACATCATGACACATTGATTCACTCAATCAGCGTTTCAACCGTGGAAAGACGTCAGTTAAACAGCTTGTAATCAATGGATCGTCATATTTACCTCAGAAAACCCACATAAACTCGTTAGTCAGCTAGAAAAAATAACTCTAGAGAGGAGCATTTTGATAAATATATACACCATATTACATATGCATTATAATCTGAATGTTCTTCAATATTTAATGCATATTTGAATAAATCTGGCAAGTTTTTATGACAGCCACCATTTAAATGTTTATATTTCATATAATCTTCTTATTATAAAAACAAATAAAAGTGTAATTTAAGTGTTTGTAGAGCTACAAAACAGTTCATTATTACCTTTATATTAGGCTAATGAAGCCTATAGGCTACAACTAGACTGCCATAGTTTACAGCATTAGTTCAGAGATTTGATTTCATTGAGAAAAATTGCCATTTATTGTAATTGATATCCAAAATAATCAATATTGAATCAAAATCGAATTAAATTGTGAAATTTGTGTCAATACCCAGCCCTACTATATATATATATGTATAATTCCACTGTAACACGAACACCTTAAAATAAAGTGACCAAAATGATGTATGACAAAAGTAATACAGTAAAAGTAAAAGTTAAACAAACTACAGTAAATTAATTTCGACCCAATCCAAGCTGATTTTAATTCGGATGATATCAGAATCTAGCAGTGTGTGAGAACTGTCCTCAATTAAAGGAAGTACGGTTACGCATGCGTTGCTCACTTGCTGTCCAGGAAGTCCATGATGGGTTGCAGGACGTTGTCGGCGTCTTGAGCTAATCCGCCGTTCCCGTTAGCGGGAACCGCTCCTTTCACCTGACTCAGGATATCCCCCATCTCCTTCACACTCTCCTCGATGTGCGGCTGGAAACTACACACAACGTGGCGTTAGAGACGATCACCTTCTAGTGGAGGAGTTTGGATTTAAAGTGGCCGTAATATGCTATTTTAAAGATCAAAAACACTTATTTCCTCATAATCTCCACTGCAGCGTCAGCTCTTTTCTCTCAGCGTCTGAAACGGTTCATTCGAAGATTCAGTCTCTATAAACCCCGCCTCTCTGAGAGCTGCCCTACTCTGATTGGTCAGATGGCACAGTCTGCTGTGATTGGTCAGAAACCGAACGCTCATTATCATAACTGAATAAACACAAACCAAACTCTTCCAGTCTCAGATACACTAGTGTTTGAGGGCGGAGCTAAGAGACTCTGTTCAGCCAATCAAGACCAGAGGCTGGCATTATGCAAATTAGTTCCAAACCTGGGCAGGTTCAGCAGGAAGTGAGACTGAATTACTGACGACTCGTTTCAGGAACATCTGAGAAAGCACTTTTTTATTTATAATACTACAAACAAAAAAACTGAATAAGATTATAACTTCTACAAATACAAATACACCAACACACAAAAACCAACCTGACGGCGAACACCCTGCTGAGGTCATCCATCACATTGTTCAGTTTGATCTGCAGATCCTTCAGAAAGTCACTGGCCTCCACATTTAACTGCAAAAACAAACAAAAATCATAATTATGAGTATGAGGATGATTTGATATAATTATCAAAGTCTGATTTGCTATGTTTACTTAACTGTAGTAAAACCATCTTGCTTAGTTGGGGTTTAAAAAGACAACTAATATTTAGAAAATAGCATTGATTAGAGCTGGATTATGACACTATTGTTGAGATTTGCCACATTGACAGTATTATTGAACTGAACTGACATTAATAATGGCACTATTGTCTTCAGTAGAGCTGCTTTTTTATTTATTTTACAACATCGACATTCATTTTCCTGTTTATCGCTGTAAACTTTGAATCTGTATTGTGACCTGACTTTTATAATATGCACTGCGGCTCGTTTCCAGCCAATGGCATCTGTTTAAAACTGAAGCCCCGCCTCTTTGTGAAATTATGCACACCCCTTCAAGTAAAGTGTTATCGATAAACGCAGCCTTTGATAAGAATAAGAGACTTCTTTCATAACAAAAAATCGTAGTGACACCACATTTTTGAAAAAAAAAAATCTTCACACAAAGCATCATGGGACTTCAGAAATCTTCAAGATGTCATGTTTTAAAGTGAACTCACGCCTTTCCCTCCCATAGCCTCGAACATCTTCTCCAACTGGACTCGCAGCTGCTGGATATTATTAATTATGATGCAAGGCTGAAAATAACAGAGTAGAGGAAGTTAAATAACATTAACACACACACACACACACAAGCTTTTAAAGAAATCCCTGCAGCAATAGAAAGCAACGAATAGTGTTAAATGTGAAAACTTCATAGTCGTGTGTGTGTGTGTGTCTTCCTCTGAGAGTCACTCAGCTAATTACTATATCTTCATCTAATAGCTCACCAGCACACACACATCCCAAGAGATTTCATTATGAGCCTGTTATAAATGTAAATGCATAAATGTGACGCACCACTTTCTCCTTCTTGCAGTGAGTGGGGAAGTCCTTGGTGATGATGTCAGCGTACGACAGAAGAACATTTCCGATGGTCTGAAAGAAAGAAAAACAGTCGCGTGATTAGAGGAACCGTTCATGTCTCACACATACTGAACTTTAACCTCAAACTTGATTGCTTTATCAAGCATTTTGCCACATTATTATTATTATTATTCGAACATTTCATAATATGTTTTAATTTGGTATTTTAGTTTTTTATTGGTCATGAATGCATTGTTTATATACAGTAATTGTATGTTTTATCACGTTTCTATTCTTGTGAAGCACTTTGAGATGCTACTTTTAAAGGTGCTATAGAAAATAAAGTTTATTATTATTATTAAATTAAATAAAGTTTATTATTATTATTAAATTAAATTAAATAAAGTTTATTATTATTATTAAATTAAATAAAGTTTATTATTATTATTATTATTATTAAATTAAATTAAGTAAAGTTTATTATTATTATTATTATTATTAAATTAAATTAAATAACGTTTATTATTATTATTATTAAATTAAATTTATTATTATTATTAAATTAAATAAAGTTTATTATTATTATTATTATTAAAATAAATAAAGTGTATTACTATTATTAAATTAAATAAAGTTTATTATTATTGTTAAATTAAATTAAATAAAGTTTATTACTATTATTAAATTAAATAAAGTTTATTATTATTATTATTATTAAATTAAATTAAATAAAGTTTATTATTATTAAATTATTAAAGTGTATTATTATTAAATTAAATTAAATAAAGTTTATTATTATTATTAAATTAAATTAAATATAGTTTATTATTATTATTATTATTAAATTAAATATAGTTTATTATTATTATTATTATTATTATTAAATTAAAAATAGTTTATTATTATTATTATTAAATTAAATTAAATAAAGTTTATTATAATTATTATTAATTTAAATTAAATTAATTTTACTTTTATTATTATTATTATTAAATTAAATAAAGTTTATTATTATTATTATTATTATTAGAATAAATAAAATTAATTGTATTATTATTATTATTAATAAATTAAATAAAGTTTATTATTATTATAAAATTAAATTAAGTTTATTATTATTATTATTAAATTAAATTAAGTTTATTATTATTACAAACCCTCCATTTATCTGCACAGATCTTTTACATTCACAAACCGCTTTAACACACACTGCATGAATATCTGAGAAAGCATAATAGAGGCACTGTTTAGTGTGAACAAATGACCAATAATAATCCCATATTGACTTCTAAAACCCCCCCAGACTGAATGAACTCGTCACACTCGTGATCGCGTGTCACCTTAGCAAACCTCTTCATGTAATTCCCCACGATCTGAGGATCCGGACACTCCAGCTTCCTGATGATCTCGAAGCTCTGGTTGAGCTGAGAAAACACGTCCACCACTGAGCAGGAGAAGAGCGCGTGCTCCGACGTCGGCTGGAACTGCACACACACACACACAAGTAAATATCATTTTATCATGTAAATAAAAATCTATACTTTCAAGAGTCATTCTCATACACCTTCTTTTCTATTTAAACTCAGGTCTCCAGAATTGCTTTTGCACAAGTTTGTGGTGGGTTTCATGAATATTTTAGGCTAATTGGACTTGTGATAAAACACCAGGATGATATTTACCCCGTCCTTTGCGTCCCGGACCAGAGCGCCGTGCAGGAAATCTCTGGAAACTTCCTCGTTCTCATCCAGCCACAGGATCACGAAGGGCTCAAACCATCTGTCCACACACAGATAAAGCGGTTCAGACGCTGACACACACACCATCACACTGCTCGTCTACAGGAAACGCTCTTACGCCGGGTACTCGGGCACACGGTCCTGGAAGTACAGCAGCTCCTTGCAGTATTCGTTGTAGAGCCACTTCACCTTGAAGTGCAGGTTCATGTAGTCGGCGCTCTTACACAGACGCTGTTTCTCGTGCTCTGACAGACAGGAAGTAGAGCACAGAAAACAGGATTCATCACACATGAGAAGTGGAGTTTAATTCCCAGAACTTTTAAACATTCTCTTTTTTCTAAGAAAAATGCAATTAAACCTCAGATTACGAAAAAACAAAGATGTGACGAGAGAAAAAAGTAAATAAATCATATAATAATCATACAATTAATTAAATAAAAATATAAATTAATACCAGAAAAATAAAGATTTTAAGACAAAGATTCAAGCAATTTAATTCGAGAACTAAAACATAATAAAAAAATCACATACAATAAATACAAATAAATAGATAAATGTACATTTAAAAAAGTAAAAAATTAAAAAATGAGTAAAAAAAAATGTAAATAAAATAAATAATAAAAAATAAGTAAATAAATAAATAAATTGTAAATAATATTCATTGATATAATAAATAAAAATAAATAAATAGATAAATGTATATTTAAAAAAATAACAAGTAAATAAATACAATACAATACAAATAAATAATAGAAAAAATATTAAACTATTGTCAAGACAGATTCACATAAAGCAGAACTAAAAACAAGCTTGTCAGAGGAGTGTAGATTTAGAAAAAATGTTTATTAAGCAATTAAATATTATCTAAGACAAACCTCAAATTATGACAAAAATAAAACTACGTTAGAAGTTTCAAGAAAGAAATAATAAGTAAAAAAAATCACTTATAATATAATATATAATATAATATAATATACATATATATATATATATATATATTATATAATTATATTATAAGTAAAAAAATCACTTATACTATAATATATAATATAAAAAATATATATAATATATATATATATATATATATATATATATATATATATATATATATAAATATATAAATATATATAATTATAATAATTGTATGTTGTAATTTTTTATAAAAAAATAAATAAATTTAAAAAATAGAAAAATAAACATTTTGAGACGGGTTTAAACAAACCTCAAAGAGAGACAAGATATAAAAAATTTAAATAAACAATCAATAAATCACAAATAATACTGGTTAATATAATAATATAATATACTAAATAAAAAGAAAGAACCAACTGGATATTGAAAAGAAAATTAAAGCAAGTAAATAAAGAAGTCAGATTCAAACAAACCTCAAATTACGACAAAACTGAAACAACATTAGCAAAGTGACAAGAGAGAAAATAATAATTAATGTAATCGATACAAATAAATAAATAATAGCATATTGTAAAACATAATAGGCAAGTTAAAAATATATAGATATAAGAAGAAAAGAACACATTTTAACAAGCAAATCTGATCTCAGTGTAGTATTCTTACATTCTGCTGTGAACCAATCACATGCCAGGAACAACGTATGCTGTGTTCTGATTGGCTATAGCACTTGTCAGTTGTGATTCAAATTCAGTTGTGCAAGAGAGTCAGCTCTAATATTACCTACATGAATAAATCCTCACGCTAAAGTAAAACTCTTTGTACACGGCATCATTGAAACTTAAACACAACACTCCTATGAGGATACCATGTGCAGTGTGTGTGTGTGTGTGTCCGTTTACCTTCCATAGCGTACTTCATATCCTGAGCAAACATGTTCCACATCACCTCGGCACTGATCTTTCCCACGTTCAGCTCCTGAGGGAACCTACACACACACACACACACACACACTTCATTCATATCAGCTGCTTAACTCTTGTATATCACTTTAACTGTCAGTGTATCTTGGTGTGCTCTTTTACTTTATTAATCATAAATGAATATGTGCAGCGAGGCGGATTAGGTGACGTGACGCTAACAGACAAAAGGCTAGCAGTGACATCAGCAGCAATCCACCTGTCACTCAAGTGACCACGCCCTTAATTATGCACAACTTTAAGGGTTAATATAATTTAAATGGATGAGTTTTTAAAAAATTGACCCGTCTCACAGTCGTCATGAAGGGCAAAATTAACGATATAGACCAAAACCACTTTTTATTCCAGACTGTAAACATGTTTATTTCTGCTGTAAAGTTGGCCATTTTAACATGCGGGTCTATGGGACTGAGTCTCTCCTGCAGCGCCTCTAGTGGCCAGTGGAGGAACTGCAGTTTGAGTCACTCAGTGTTTGATTGAAGAGAGATCTTGGGATGAACACACACTCACTGGTTCAAACAGGGTGTGTAGGAGTTCTTGTCCTCCTCTATAATGGAGACGATGAGGGTGATGAGTTTGGACCAGAAGTCCAGGTTCTTTACACTCGGCCCCTGTTCATCAGGAGGAACCGTCTTCGCCTGGATAACACCACAAACAAGAGTCAAATACACCAACATGACAAAATACATGCACTGCAAAAGTGTGTTTTCCTGTGCAAACATTCTTAAATCAGGACACATTTACTCGGGAAGCAAAGCGATATCGCATGAGGAATTGATTAAAATGAGTTTATGCTTAAAGGTCCATAATGTAAAACTAATAAAAAATAAAGGAATTATCATGCAAACTAGTGATTCTGCAGATTTTTTTTTATTTATTTATTTAATATTATTTTATTTTATTTAATTATTATTTTATATTTTTATATTTTATTATATAAAAATATAAAATAATAATAAAATAAAATACAATTATTATTATAAAATAATAAAAATATATTTATTATATTATAATTTATATATTTTATTTTATTTAATAATTATTTATTATTAAAAAATTTATTATTTTTTTTTTAGGCAAGGCAAGGCAAGTTTATTTATATAGCACATTTCATACACAATGGCAATTCAAAGTGCTTTACACAGAAGAAATTAAAATAATCAAAAGAAATCAGAATAAGTAAAACAGTTTAGAATAAAAAAATAATAATAATAATAATAATAAAATACAGTAAATTATTAAAACAATTTAGAATCAAAAATAAAATTTTATTTAAAATTTTAATTTTAGTTTAGTTTTAGTTATGAGGATTTAAGTTAATCCATAAACATTAATTCATGTATGAAGTAATTTTTTTTTTTTTAAAGCAAATGCTGGGTTGTTTTAACCCAATTTTGGTTAAAATACGGACAAACTTAAACATTAAGTTGAAAATGTAACTAAAAAATGTAACCCGTTGGCTGGGTTAAAACAACCCATCATTTTTTTTAGAGTAGTACTATAGTAAAAATTAATAACCGAGTATGATGGGCTAAATAAACAACCCAACTTGTTAGGTAAAATGAACCCAGCATGTGTTCTGTCCTATTTTTAACCCAGCCCTTGGGTTGTTTTAACCCAGTGTTTTTTATTCATGCATTAATGGCTTTTTTTCCCGTGTTTCGACTCGCTCTTCTACCTTTTCCCATCACATATCAGATCGGAAAGGCATTTATTCTCAATAATGATGAAGAAAAGTGGAAATAAAGTGTGTTTAATAATTGGGTTAGGGAGGGCTTCATTGTCCCAATAAATTTATTGTGGTTAATGTAAACAGCACTGAGGTGCGTATCTGCCACTATTTATAAGTAAAACTATATCTAACTACTATTTACACTTATTGCAAAGAAAATAATATTTTCATGTTTATAATAATAGAAAAAAAAGAAAAAAAGTATTATTTTAATTTTATATACTATAATATACTATAATATAATATAAAGTATTATTTTAATATTTAAAATAATACTTTTGCACCTTGCTAGGTTGTCTTTTAAAGCATGTAGACTGATTTTTATGTGTGTTTTTGCCGGGAAGATTTAAAGTGCTGCTGCAGTTCACCTAATGGCCACCGGTGTCGCTATAACAAGGGTTTCTGAATTCTACATCCAGCCTCTTTAAAATAAGAACAAATATCTCCCAATGCCGGGGTCAGAAAACCCTGTTCAAAGGACAAACAAGATTATTGTTCTGACCCTGTGACGCATCTCGAGTCAATGCATCTTGATTTAAGAATGTTTAGATCATTTTTTTAGAAACATTTTGCTGTAGCGGAGCCGCTCACGGTTACTGGAGAAAACAAATAGACAATTACAGAAATAACGCAAGCGAGAACGCCTCCTGTGCATTTACGGCATATAATTGTCTCAGATCTACACACACACACACACACACACACTGGGAGCATCAATCAGCGCTACGGTTATGAGGTGTCAGAAACTCAAGACCTGTTTTCCATCTTGCTAATAAAGTTCTGCAGTGCAAGTGTGTGTGTGTGTGTGAGAGAGAGAGAGAGAGAGAGAGAGAGAGAGAGATAAACATACGACACACTGCGGCACTTCTCCATTCATAACCGCCACAACACCTCTACCATAATCAATATTTAATTTTCCATGAGAAGAACTTCTGCTCTGAATTACTAAACAGCATAAAACAGATGAATAAGGGTCTTATCAAGCGAAACGATCGGCCATTTAATAAATAAATAACAAAGTTTAAGTTTTATAAGCTCAAATGCTCACCTTGCTGTTGTGTGATGCGCGTTCGTGACTCTCCTGTTCGAACTCGTTCATCCAAACGAACGAATCTTTTTTCGTGTCATTTGGTTCATTCAACGAACGAAATGAACAAGTTGACTTGGGAAAAGATTCGTTCATTTTGATGAACGAGTTCGAACAGGAGAGTCACGAACGCACGTCACAGAACAGAGCAAGGCGAGTATTTGAGCTTATAAAACTTAAACTTTGTTATTTATTTATTAAATGAGTGATCGTTTCACTTGATAAGACCCTTATTCATCGTCTGGTGTCGTTTAAAGCCCTTTGAAGCTGCACTGAAACTCATTTGGACCTTGAACCGTTCAACTCAAATCTCATTTGGACCTTGAAGCGTTTGGTCCCCATTGAAGTCCATTATATGGAGAAAATCCTGGAATGTTTTCATCAAAAACCTTCATTTCTTTTCGACTGAAGAAAGTAAGACAAGGACATCTTGGATGACATGGGGGTGAGTAAATTATCAGCAAAAGTTTTTTTTTTTAAGTGAACTACTCCTTTAATAAGTTTGTGTCTCATTTGATAGGGTGGAGCCGCTGTCAATCAAAACTCACTGGGTCGTTCTGATATTCTCGGCTGTAGAGCTCATGGCAGTTATTAAAGATGTACTCGTACGTTGAGTTGAGACACGCTTTGACACAGTCTTTGACGACTTGACTCGCTCTCGGTGGACTCTGCAGCTCCTGGACCTGAAAACACACACACACACACCAATAGTTATTCTTCTCGGTCTATGAGACGTTATAAAACACTAACCACTCACAAAGTTGTTCTGGAGTCTCCTACAACAGGTCTACATGCATTCAAGGTAAAAAAAATACATATATTTTCCTCATAATCTCCACTGCAGCATCAGCTCTTTTCTCTCAGCGTCTGAAACGGTTCATTTGAAGATTCAGTCTCTTTAAACCCCGCCTCTCTGAGAGCTGCTCTGCTCTGATTGGTCAGATGGCACAGTCTGCTGTGATTGGTCAGAAACCGAACACGCATTATCATATCTGAATCTCAGCTCGACATGAACAACACGAACCAAACTCTTCCAGTCTCAGATACACTAGCATTTGAGGGCGGAGCTAAGAGACGCCGTTCAGCCAATCAAGACCAGAGGCTGGCATTATGCTAATTAGTTCCAAACCTGCGCAGGTTCGGCAGGAAGTGAATTACTGACGACTCATTTCCCGTCTCTTTTAGGAGACAAACACTCCATTTATCTGCACAGATCTTTTACATTCACAAACTGCTTTAACCCTCTGATGGTCCTCCTTTATGAGTCACGTCCTGGGCCTTCCTGGTCAGACGTGACCGGAGGCCTAAAAATGAAACTTCTTCCATCCCAGTAAAACCAATGCAATTTATTTTTGTTCTATAATATTTATTCTTTGTAATTTAGTATTTTGAGACAATTTGATTGAATTTATTAATATTTATGCAATATTTATGGTCTATTTTTTGCCATGGAAATATATATATATTTTTCTATATGTATATTATTTTTTCAAAAAATTATTAATGCAGTATTTTAGTTTAATATAGAGTCTAGGCCTTCAGAAAAAAAAAAAATTTTTTGAAGAAAATTAGCACCATCTGGTTCCAGTATAGAGAAAAAGCTTAGCATCATGGTGTGACCACTAGATGGCATGTACAGCTCTCTATGGAGAGGCATGTGAATTACCCAGATGTTTATGAACACATTTTTTTTGTGGATTTGAATATATAATTGAAACAATCTCAAAACTATTTCTTATTAAAATTTTTTTAAAATAATAAATAAATAAATAAATAAATAAAAATTAAAAAATAAAAATTGTGAATTTTTGTGTTTTTGTCAATTTCCAATTCATTTCCTATGGGGGTCATTTTTGACCAAAGACCAAAATCATAACTAATTTTTTTACGACCACTTAGCATGCTCGGATCATGAACTCATTTTTTATTTTTTTATTATTATTTTTAATAATTCAAAACAGAAAATTATTCGGTCGGAAGTGACCGAGGACCATCAGAGGGTTAATACACACTGCATGAAAGGGAACATCTGAGAAAGCATAATAGATCCATAATCAGAAGAAAACAGAGCAAACCTTCATTCGGAAGAAAGTGATGCTGGTCAGGAGATCTACAGTGGACTTCAGATCCTGTAACCTCTCAGGACTACTGGCTGGAAAATTATTCTGAAACACACACACAAACACACACATGTTATACACACTCTACAACAACAATTCTTCAGTGATCAATAAATCTGGAGGTCATTTGTATAAGTTATACTCATTACTCAATAATATTCATTATTCGTCCAGGAGAGTGTGTGTGTGTGTGTGTTTACCCTGTACATGGAGAGGTCGATCCTCAGGGAGTTGTGCAGTTGGTCCAGCAGTTTCACAAACCTCTCTTTCTGCAAACAAAAGTTAACATATGTAAAAATGTAAATTTTGAAAGAAAAAAAAATCCCTTCTGCTCTTCAAGGCTGCATTTATTAGATCAAAAATATAATAAAATCTGAAATATTATGTTTGTGAATATACAGTAAAGTGTAATTTATTCCTGTGAATTTATCATCGTTACTCCAGTCTTCAGTGTCACATGATCCTTCAGAAATCACTCTAATATGAGGATCTGATAATCAATAAACATTTATTATTATTAAAACTGCTTCATATTTTAGTGGAAACTGTGATACATTTAGTTTTTCAGGACTCTTTGATGAATAGAAAGTTCAAAACAATTGTATGCATGGTAACAAATATCTGTAATGTTACTTTTGATCAATTTAATTGCTGAATAAAAGTATTAATTTTAGGGCTGTCAAACAATTAATCGCGATTAATCGCATCCAAAATAAAAGTATGTGTTTATATAATATATGTGGGTGCACTGTGTATAATTATTTTGGATATATAAATATATAAATACACACACATGCATGTATATTTAAGAAAAAATATTATTTATATATATATATATATATATAAAATATTTATATTTTTACATAATATAAATTATATATAAATTAGGGCTGTGCAAAAATTAATTGCGATTAATCGCATCCAAAATAAAAGTCTGTGTTTACATAATATATTTGTGTGTGCTGTATATAATTATTTTGTATATGTAAATGCACACACATGCATGTATATATTTAAGAAAACGTGTTATTCATATATAAAATATTTATATAATATAGATTATGTATTTATATATATATATATACAGAATTTAAGCGCAAATAATTCTTAAATATATACATGCATGCATAGGTATTTATATATACAAAATAATTATATACAGCACACTCAAATATATTATGTAAACACAGACTTTTATTTTGGATGCGATTAATCGTAATTAATTTTTGCACAGCCCTAATGTAAATCTATATACAGTATATACATGAAAATATTTCTTAAATATATACAAGCATGTGTGTGTGTTTATATATCTAAAATAATTATACACAGTGCACCCACATATATTATGCAAACACAAACTTTTATTTTGGATGCGATTAATCGTGATTAATCGTTTGACAGCCCTAATTAATTTCTAACTGGCCAGTAGTGTAACCCAACAACACAACAATTATTAAAACAGATATCTATTATGCTTATTTATCTTATTTTATGTCATTTTTTTTTGCATCCAGCTGTAGCTATCCAATGTTTTAAACGTGATATGCAAGAGTTAAATGAGCTTTTATGTGGTTGAGATGTGAACTGACCCCAAAGTTGGATGCGGCGAAGCGGTCGGAGGCGGAGACGTTGTTGGAGGACTGTGTGGTGTGGGCGTAATAAGCGTTAATGTTGGCCAGAAGTGTGCTCATGACCGCAGGCACACCGGGACACATGTACTTCGAGGACAGACACGCAAAATGCCTGAACACAAACACAGAGCACAAGGTTACTGGCATCCTTAAAGGAGCAGTTACAGGCCTAAAACAGAGGCGGAGCTGCAGCTCATTTGCATTTAAAGAGACACACACACCAATCCATATTTTGATCCATATTTGTGGAATATGTTTCATGCATTGACTTGTTTATACATTCAGTCCAGTTCCTACATTGGTTCAGTCTGCTTACGTCATGGCCTGATAGATCGACTCCACTCCATATCTCATGGCGAACTCGTCCACGATCTCCTGCGCCGTCTCTTCGTAATACACTTTCCAGGCGTCATCGCCTTTGGCGTCGGGGATCTTCACGCCGCCGCTGTTCTGCTTCTCCGTGGTGTAGTGGAAGATGTGCTGCAAATCAAAAATGGGTTGAGGACTTTCAACACACCAATTACACAGATTTAGTTTTACGTCCCAATCAGGTGTGAGCAATGAGTTTCCTGCTGGGTTATTATCGTTAACTAAAACTATTAACAACATTTTTGTTAATTGATAATTAATAATAAAAAAATATAAAAATATTAGATTTCACATTTTATGAAAAAAACAAACAAAACTATATAACAAACAAACAAATAAAAATAATTAAATCTGAAACTTAAATAAAAATTAATTAAACCTGAAACTTAAATACAAATTTATTAAACCTGAAACTTAAATAAAAATGTATTAAACCTGACCCTTAAATAAAAATGAATTAAACCTGAAACTTAAATAAAAATTAATTGCACCTGAAACTTAAATAAAAATTAATTAAACCTGAAACTTAAATAAAAATTAATTAAACCTGAAACTTAAATAAAAATTAATTAAACCTGAAACTTAAATAAAAATGTATTAAACCTGACCCTTAAATAAAAAATGTATTAAACCTGAAACTTAAATAAAAATGTATTAAACCTCAAACTTAAATAAAAATTAATTAAACCTAAATATTAATCTTTAGAAAAACTACTAAAACTGACAAAAGAACATTCCAAAATTTCTAAAGGTATTATAAAAAAAATTATAACATATATATATATGAAGAGTTCAGATGCAAAAGCCTCTAAATGCCATTTGAAATTTTCTTTAAAAATGACCAATTTTATCAAGCTTGTATATTTAAGTTCAGTAATTTCACTTAAATGACAATTAATAGGTAATCTTCATTGCCATTTAAGTAAAATTACTGAAATTAAATATACAAGCTTGATAAAAATGATCATTTTAGAAGAAAATTTCAAATGGCACTTAGAGGCTTTTGCATCTGAACTCTTCATATATATATATATATATATATATATATATATATATATAACATACATAATATAACATACATAACACATATATAACATACATAATATATTACACACAATATATCAAAACTAACAATTTTAAAAAGAGATAAATTTAAATAATTAAATTTAAATATTGTATAAATAATACTAAAATAACACTGGTAAAAAAAAGTGAGGAATATTCTGAGCAAAATGACAAATTCGCAGACAATCAGAATGAATATGATTTTTAATATGCAATATGTGGTGTCATTTTGGTCTAATGAGATTTTAACCCCTTAACTGTCACCCCCCTTTTTGAGAATGGGGGTTAAAATGCACTATTGACACTTAAATGGTTGTAATTCAAGAATGCTTTGGAATATATACCCAAGTTTGGTCTTGTTTTAAAGGAAACACTCAGCAGATTATTGCTGAAGTGAAAACACTTTAAAAATGAAAGTATGAAAAAGTTATGGAAGTTTAAATTCACAGTAACTCAAATATACTGTAATATATATTTTTTATTTTATATAAAATATATATTTTACAAAATATATATTTTACAAAATATATTTTACTCTAAAATTACTATAAAATCAAAGCCATAAATCTAACCAAGTTATGTTCCAAATTTGAAGTTGATATCACAAAAATTGAAGTTTCCATGAGATTTTGTTTAGGCGTAGTACCAAAAATAGCCACCAGGTGCCATTGAATTTAGTTGTATACATTCTGCCTTAACAAATTAATAAATTTCTTTCCAAATATCAATTTTGTCACAAAATTTGGGACCTTGAGACTCAGACCTTTCTGACAATATGTGTTTTGTCAAGATTAGAAAAGGTTTTGATAATAAATTATGAAATATAATGATGCCAAAAAGGTGTTCACAGGATGAATTCTGAGTTTATAAGCTTTCAAATGATAGCTAATTTATGATAACTACTAAAATATGTGATATAATAAAAAAGGCGATAAAAAAATTATATTATATTTTGGAGGATAATATATTATAATTTTTAGAGGATAATATTATATTATATATTTTATTTTTATTTGAAAATACTAGATTAAGTTTTATTATGAATTTTTTGCATAAAAACAGAAGTTTCAATGATTAAAAGTGGGTGTGACAAAGGTCAGACCTCCTGTTATGATGCAGATTTTTTGAGGTGCACTCTTGTAACATAAAACAGGGGTATAATATCTATTTAGAAGTCTTAGACCTTTCCAACGATATATAATTTATTATAAGTAGATTAAGATTTAATAGAAATATAGTGAAGTAAAGTTAGGCGTCCCGGTACCGGGACGGTGACAGTTAAGGGGTTAAAGTGGGACTGTGTGTGACGCAGCGGAAATAAAACAACAGACGAAAACATTATTAACACAGAACAGATAAAAACCCTTTACAACTGTAATGTGGCATTTATGAGTGAAAGTAAATAGTAATATTTGCTATTTAAAAAACTTAAAACAAGACATGAAAACTGGTCGACTTAAAAAATGAAAACTGCGTCGGGCTGAAACTAGCAAAACACACTCGTGTCGTGCCTTACGCTGCACTGCGCCGGGTGTATGATCGGGTCCAATGTGTGTTTTATATATATTTGTTTATATATATATAAAATATATATATAAATATATATAAATATATATATATATATATAAATATATATGTTATATAATATATATATTTGCACGTACCTCATGCAGGCAGGTGTACTGAACGTGGTACGGAGCCACAGTCTCCTCTCCTTTAATCTCCACACTGATGTGCATGCGGATCGCTCCTGATACGGCCGATTTATCCGTGCGCTTGTCTATTCAGAGAGAGAGAGAAATTAATAATTCCCTCAAGATCATATGTTGCTCGAGCCACTTCTATAATAAGTACATAATCACTTTGACTTACCGAGGTTGTACCAGACGTCCATTTCTCCGCTGAGCGTTCGCACTTCGATGATGGTCTGTCCCAGAAAGTCGTCAGACTCGCGCTTGAACCGTTGCTTTACACGAGACTTGATATCATCATCCTCATCCCAGACGCGCACCTTTATCCGGTCTGAAGAGTTATGGCACTCACTGCACACCACAGAAGCAGAGAATCCAATTAAAAACTTCATACGTAACACTTTACAATAAGGTTCATTAGTTAACACTAGTTAATGTAGAAACTAACCATGAGCAATCCATTTGTCACTGTATTTGTCAATCTTTGTTCATTGTCAGTTCACAGTGGATTAACTAATGTTAACAAGATTTTAATAAAGTATTAGTAAAATGTTGAAGTTATACGGAAGCCCTGAACCGCAAGGTGAGAAAAAAAAAGAAGAAAACTTATCTCGTTATTTGGACTTAATAAGTCGTTCTGACGACATAATGTCTTGTTATAACGACAGTGACATAAAAGGCATTATACGAACACTAAATTATATAGCGTAACGCATATTGGAATGCGCCCCTTATGTCGAAATAACGAAATATTTATGTCGAAATAACGACTTATGTCGTTATAACGAGATATTATGTCGTTTTAACAAGATATGTCGTTATAACGAGATATTATGTCGTTTTAACGACTTAAGTCGAAATAACGATTTATGTCATTTTAACAAGATCTTATGTTGTTTTAACAAGATAATATGTCATTTTAACGACTTATTATGTCGTTATAATGAGATATTATGTCGTTTCAACAAGATATGTCGTTATAACAAGATATTATGTCGTTTTAACGACTTAAGTCGAAATAACGACTTATGTCGTTATAACGAGATCTTATGTTGTTTTAACAAGATAATGTCGTTTTAATGACTTATTATGTCTTTATAACGAGATATTATTTCGTTTTAACAAGATATGTCGTTATAAGGAGATGTTGTCATTTTAACCACTTAAGTCGAAATAAAGACTTATGTCGTTATAACGACATCTTATGTTGTTTTAACAAGATATGTCGTTATAACAAGATATTATGACGTTTTAACAGCTTAAGTCGAAATAACGACTTATGTCGTTATAACGAGATCTTATGTTTTAACAAGATAATATGTCGTTTTAACAAATTATCTCATTATAACAAGATGTTATGTCGTTTTAACAAAATATGTCGTTATAACGAGATATTATGTCGTTTTAACAAGATATGTCGTTATAACGAGATATTATGTCGTTTAACGACTTAAGTCGAAATAAAGACTTATGTCGTTATTACGAGATCTTATGTTGTTTTAACAAGATAATGTAGTTTTAACAACTTATTGTGTCTTTATAACGAGATATTATGTCGCTTTAACGACTTAAGTCGAAATAACGACTTATGTCGTTATAACGAGATATTATGTTGTTTTAACAAGATATGTCGTTATAACGAGATATTACATCGTTTTAACGACTTAAGTCGAAATAATGACTTGTCGTTATAACGAGATCTTATGTTGTTTTAACAAGATAATATGTCGTTTTAACGACATAAAACGTTTTAACAACATATTATGTCGTTATAACGAGATATTATGTCGTTTTAACGACTTAAGTCGAAATAACGACTTATGTCGTTATAACGAGATCTTATGTTGTTTTAACAAGATAATGTCGTTTTAACGACTTATTATGTCTTTATAACGACATATTATGCCGTTTTAACGACTTATTACGTCAAAACAATGAGATAACTTTTTTTTCCGTAAAGTTAACATTAACAAAGATTACTAAATGCTGTATACGTGCAGTTCATTATTAGTTCATGCTAACGAATGTAGTTAGCTAATGTTAACTGACGAACCTTTATAAAACTGATACAGGCAATATTTTTAAAAATATCTAATAAAAATGACTAAAACAATTGTACAAAAACTTTTAAATTAAAATGTAACCAAAAAATATACAAATAAAATTTAATATCAAATATTAAAAAGTACAATCAATGATTCTAAAATAACATTGATCTAACACAACACATTTCTCCATCAGATTGACATGCACTGATGAATCATTCAATAATCATTCATAATTTTGATTGCATATTTTGCTTTGATCCATGACGCCAGCGTTCAGGCACTCACAAGTGGAAGCTCTCGTCCCAGATGGGGTTGAGATTGCCGTAGATGGTCTTGGTTCTCTTCTTGGTTTTCCCCACCTGTACGGTGACGTAGGGGTCACTCGAACCCGTCTTATCCTTCGCCTGGAGACCCTGAGCACACACCACTGACAGAAAACAAACAAACACTTTTACAGACGGCTATCAAGATGATGCAATATACACTCACCTAAAGGATTATTAGGAACACACACTAATACTGTGTTTGACCCCCTTTCGCCTTAATTCTACGTGGCATTGATTCAACAAGTATTCTTTAGAGATGTTGGCCCATATTGACAGGATCGCATCTTGCAGTTGATGGAGATTTGTGGGATGCACATCCAGCGTTCCACCACATCCCAAAGATGCTCTATTGGGTTGAGATCTGGTGACTGTGGCGGCCATTTTACTACAGTCAACTCATTGACATGTTCAAGAAACCAGTCTGAAATGATTCATGGTGCATTATCCTGCTGGAAGTATCCATCAGAGGATGGGGACATGGTGGCCATAAAGGGATGGACATGGTCAGAGACAATGCTCAGGTAGGCCGTGGCGTTTAACCCCTTAGCTGTCACCCCCCTTTTTGAGAATGGGGGTTAAAATGCACTATTGACACTTAAATGGTTGTAATTCAAGAATGCTTTGGAATATACCCAAGTTTGGTCTTGTTTTAAAGGAAACACTCAGCAGATTATTGCTGAAGTGAAAACACTTTAAAAATGAAAGTATGAAAACGTTATGGAAGTTTAAATTCACAGTAAATTATTTTATATAAAATATACAGTATATTTTACAAAATATATTTTACTCTAAAATTACTATAAAATCAAAGCCATAAATCTAACCAAGTTGTGTTCCAAATTTGAAGTTGATATCACAAAAATTGAAGTTCCCATGAGATTTTGTTTAGGCGTAGTACCAAAAATAGCCACCAGGTGCCATTGAATTCCATTGAATTTAGTTGTATACATTCTGCCTTAACAAATGAATACATTTCTTTCCAAATATCAATTTTGTCACAAAATTTGGGACCTTGAGACTCAGACCTTTCTGACAATATGTGTTTTGTCAAGATTAGAAAAGGTTTTGATAATAATTTATGAAATATAATGATGCCAAAAAGGTGTTCACAGGATGAATTCTGAGTTTATAAGCTTTCAAATGATAGCTAATTTATGATAACTACTAAAATATGTGATATAATAAAAAAAAGGCGATAAAAAAATTATATTATATTTTGGAGGATAATATATTATAATTTTTAGAGGATAATATTATATTATATATTTTATTTTTATTTGAAAATACTAGATTATGTTTTATTATGAATTTTTTGCATAAAAAAAGAAGTTTCAATGATTAAAAGTGGGTGCATCGACTTTTTGTGACAAAGGTCAGACCTCCTGTTATGATGGAGATTTTTTTGAGGCGCACTCTTGTCATAAATTCATCAATTACTCTTCCTACATAATTTGTAACATAAAACAGGGGTAGAATATTTATTTAGAAGTCTTAGACCTTTCCAACGATATATAATTTATTATAAGTAGATTAAGATTTAATAGAAATATAGTGAAGTAAAGTTAGGCGTCCCGGTACCGGGACGGTGACAGTTAAGGGGTTAAACGATGCCCAATTGGCACTAAGGGGCCTAAAGTGTGCCAAGAAAACCATTACACCACCACCACCAGCCCAACAGTGGGAACAAGGCATGATGGATCCATGACCTCATTCTGTTTACGCCAAATTCTGACTCAAAATCAGACCAGGCAACATTTTTCCAGTCTTCAACTGTCCAATTTTGCAAATTGTGTCCTCTTTGTCCTATTTGTAGTGGAGATGAGTGGTACCCGGTGGGGTCTTCTGCTGTTGTAGCCCAGAGCACGACTTCATGGCTCATAGGTTCGATTCCCAACGAATGCATGAACTGATCAAATGTATAACTTCAATGCAATGTAAAGTAGCTGTGAATAAAAGCATCAGTCAAATGCACGTGTAAATATTTACTCTGAGTTCACCTGTGATGCTGATTTTGGCCGACCACTTCGACGTCCCGTCCAGAACGCTCTGCTTGATTTGTTTCATCTGAGTCCCGTGGCTCGCCTTGGGAATGTCGAACACTTCTTGGATCAGCTCGAAGATCTCAGGTTTGTTGCGCTCGCGGATCTTCATGCGGTCCTTCAGGACCATGATGATGTTCTGCGTTCGATCCTCAGCGCCGTGTTTCGAGCTCTTCTCAGCAGCTCCTGAAGGACACATCCACAACATCAGCTCGAATGACCGCACAAAGCTTCTTACACAAGCTCAATATCTATAATGTGAAGATTCTCAGAGAACTGCGTAAGCAAAACTTCACTAAAACTTTCCACGAATTTCAGTGATTTGTCTGGCTATAAGATCAAGTGCCTCATTTATGCTAGTTTAAAGGTAAGGTAAGATAAAACATATCCAAAATTAATTTCAAAGACAACTATCCCTTTAAGAGAATAGAGACGACCCTTTTAGACCATGCACCGGGAGCGTCGACCATTTGTCCCGTTGTTAAACTAGCAAAAAGGAAATCGGGGAAAGTGCACGTGCCGTTCGTTTAGACTATATCATTAAAACAGGGCACATCTGCATTAAAATCTCACTCTGCAGGCAGTCGGCGTTGAGCAGGTCCTGGCACTTGTCGTGGCATTTGACGCCGCACTCGGAGCAGCGCATGCCCTGGCGAGCGATGCCCCACAGCAGACCCTCACACTCGTAGCAGTAGGTGGGCGTCGTGGCCGTCCACACCTCGAAGTTGTGCGGGGTTGTGCAGGAGATGGGGTAGATCAGGGCCTGGAGAGTCTTCTTATACACGTGACTCTTCTACAAGAGCATAAACACATTACGCTAGTTTCAAGTTACGATACGATTTTTAAAGTTCCAATTCTAGTTTTAGTGAACAATAACAACACCAAAACACACCAAACACCTTTACTTTTAAACCTCTGGGGTTGTTCGTTTCAGAGTCACACTCGCGGTGTTCGGGTCCAAATGGACCCAAAGGGCGGGATTCATATTTAAAAACAAAAATCATGATTTTTTTTTTTTACTAGTTTTTTTATAATATTTTTTCTTTTCTTTTTTGGTGTTTTGAGAAAATTTTAAAAATAAAAAAAATATATAATTAGTATTAATTCAATAATTCTGACAAAATTCCCCCATTGAACATATTAGAAAAAAAATATTTTAAAAAAATATATTTTTTTTTAAAGCTGTATTTCATTTTAGAGTCAAGCCTAGGCCTCATAAAAGCAATTTTTGAAATGAGATGATGCCATCTGGTGGACAAAGTGAGCATTTTAAAAATGCAAAACACATGTATAATCTGAATATTTTGGTGTGTTTATGTACAAAAGTGTGTTTGTGTGTGTGGATGTGTTTGTTTTGCACTCTTGATGTTTTATAGATTCACCCCTTCACTGCTGTGTGCTTTTTTTCAAGATCGTGGCTGATTTGTAGATTGTACGCACAAAAAAACTCAGTATTTTCACATTTTTGCCAATTTCCCATTCATTTTCCATGCGGGTCCATTTGGACCCGAACACCCCAAGTGACTATTTTACAACCACTTAGACTGTTCACATCCTGTCCCCAATTTTTTGGGGTGTTCAAATACCAAATACCAACAAAGTCACCAAATTTCGGACAATTCCGAGGAAGCTGTGATTTAAAAAAAAAATTAATTTTAATTCTTCGGGTCCATTTGGGCCGAACAACCCCAGAGGGTTAAACAAGTGACAAAAATGCATTTTTAATAAAAAAAAAATTAAGTCAAATTTAATCGGGTGAAAGACTCGCTTTACTTACCAGCTCCTCGTTGTTGAGTGTACTAGAGGCCATAGCAGACGTGATACCAGCCTTACGAGAGTTCTGCACTAAAGACTGAACACACACATGAGATTACACAAAGAGACTTCCCTGATGTTTCTCCTAAGGTCGTGTGTGCACCAGAGCCCGACCGATAAAGGATTTTTTAGACCGATACAAATATTTTTGAGTTTAAAAATCCGATATATCGGCCGATATTTTTATTTATTTTATTTTTTTCAGAAACGAGCAACGAAACATAAACAGATTTCCCTAACATTAGTTATTTGTAGTTATTTATGAGTTTTAACTAAAACAATATGATAATGCATTTTAACGAGAAACGTGTTTCTTTTATCGTCACAACAGAACAGACTGATGATAGTGGCGTCAGGCGTTAGCTAGCTTTGTGGTTCGCTAGTCTATGATGAGCCATAATTTAGCAATGGATAACGTCATACCGCAAATTGTAAATACATTAACAGGCCAAGGACAGATGACACGTCTCGTTGCTATAACTGTCACGCGCTATTAAAGAAATACTTCAGTCACGTTGTCCAAAGTTAAAAGGACAGTCCGTCAACTACATTGTAACAACGTAACGTAACTATTACTAGCTAATTCCGCTTCACTCTCGGCTTATTTAACAGCAGCAAAACTGGACATGATAGTCACGAATTTTGTCATGATTATTTGAGTTGAGAGAACTGATGGGGATGATCTTTTAATTGTTATTCTCGTGACCAACTCAATGAGTGTTGCCAACAGGGACGGTGTAGAGCGCCCTCTGGTGGACAAACTATATAACTCCAACACTCATGACATGGTTCAAGCGTGTTTCGTCCGTTTTTATTTTATTTTTGAAATATTAATTTATCGGCCATTATAACTGCCGATACCGATAGTTTGGAAAATACCTAATATCGGCCGATAATATCGACCTGCCGATATATCGGTCTGGCTCTAGTGTCCACCAAAGCAGTTTTTCGCGCGGCTAGCGTATTTTTTAAGTTGTTTTAAATGGGAGCGCCGCGCTTTTAAAACTTTTTTTTTTTTTTTTTTACACGCTGAAGCGCTCGCCGTTTTTTTACTGGTCGCCGAGAGTTGAAGAATGTTCAACTTTGGGTAAAACCCAGCGCTCATCACTGTCACTTTTTACCCCACCGTCCAATCACAGTGGAGGAGGGGCGGGGCTAATACCACACGGACCAACTGCCACAACACTCTCTCTGTGCAACGGCATCAACCAGCAGAGCTAACCGAACAACATGGATGAAAAATACATTTAGTATGGAACGAATTATCTGCAAAGTCAGATATAAGTAAACTGTGCTGCGGATATTCGGTCTCATAGCAACGGAAAAAATGCTCTCAAGGCTTCAGCAGAGCGTCTAGCGTTTTCAGCTGGCTAAAAACGCTTTGGTGGACACACGGTATTTAAGAAGAGATCTCAGATGATTTGACAAGACACCAAATTCAACTAGTCTTGATTTATACCTTCAAAGGAATTTGAGAAACAAACTTCCAAAAGATGAATTTGATACTTTATGTAAAATCCGTAGCAAACTTTCCTCTGAGACAAACTTTTCAGACTTCTAAAACACTGATGTCGACAGTATTTGCAAAACGAAAAACAATGGTGCAATAATAAAGAATAATTACAACAAATCCTTACCATAGCCTGAATCCAGACAGCAGAAGCAAAGAAAACAAGATAGTAAAAACTGTTACTCACATTTAAATGATCATTTAAATGCTAAAAACAAAACTATATAAACAAAGATTTAAGACAAACTTTGATGTTGGCTGGAGAAAGCCTGAACAGAAAGTTTGAAAACGTTTTAAAAGCTTGAAGTTTGAAGGCAGTTTGAATTTTAAGGTAGTTTTAATGTTTGAAGTTTTTCAGTGTATCAGAAAACAGATAGATAGGTTGCTAGGGTGTTTTAACATGTCACTAGCGTATTTCTAGTATGAATTAGCACATTGCTACCATGGTTTAGCATGCTGTTAGCTAGCATGATTAAGCACAATTTTTATTTTAGTTGCTAGCATGTTTCTATCATGAATTAACACATTGATAGCATGATTTAGAATATTGCTAACATGTTGCTACCATGATTTAACATGTTGCTAGCATATTTTAACATTTTCTAGCATGATTTAGCATAATGTAGCATGTTGCTAGCATGTTTCTTTCATGAATAAACACATTAATAGCATATTTATGTTTCTAATATGAATTAACACATTGCTAGCATGGTTTTTCATTTTACTAACATGCTGTTAGCATGATTTAGCATGTTGCTAGCATGTTTCTTTCATGAATAAACACATTGCTAGCATGTTTTAACATGCTGCAAGCGTTCTAATATGAATTAACACATTGCTAGCATGTTTTAACATTTTACTAACATGATTTACCACATTTTTTAATGATTTATCACGTTTTTGGCATTTTTCTATCCCGAATTTGCACATTACTATAGTTTTTAAAAAATGTTGCTAGCATGAATTTGCATGTTGCTAACATGATGTAACATGTTTTAACATGTTGCTACCACGGATTTGTATGTGTTAACATGTTTAGCACATTTCTAACACAATTTAACTTGTTTTAGCTAACACACGCAAGCAATGTGCTAATTCATGATAGAAAAATGCATACTAAAGCATGTTACAAATGTGTTAAATAATGCTAACATGCTAGCAGCATGTTAAAACATGCTAACAACATGTTAATTCATGTTAGATACATGCTAAAATGCTAGCAATGTGCTAATTAATGATAGAAAAATGCTAACAACATACTAAATCATGTTACAAATGTGTTAAATCATGCTAGAAATGTGTTAAATCATTTTATAAATATGCTGGCGACATGTTTAAACATGCTAGCATTGTGCAGATTGATTTAATGTTACGCTGGCAGAAGTTTTGTTCTTGTTTCAGAAAACAAGACTTAATATCTGAAGTAATTTTGTTTCTCCAGGTTTAAGAATGTGAAACAAGTTCTTTGTAAGATGATGCTTTTTTAATCAGGAACCAGTAAAGCAAACCATCCGATACAAAAGTCTCCACTAAGTTCAGTGCAGATGAAACACAGACGTCTGGAGGTTTTGCAGTGTGTTTCTCACCAGATCTCTGACCAGGGGAACGGTCTTCCTCTTCCTCAGATCGGGCATGCTGTCAATGCTGTACAGCGCTCCTCCCATCCTTCACAGATAAACACAAGCATAATGGTGCATGAAAAATAATTTCCCTTCCTCGACAGCGTGCAATAAAACAGACCCATCATCGCTTCATCATTAGTGTTTTTCATCAAGACTACCCTGCAAAAAATGATGTTCTTCCTCAGTGTTTCTGCAGAACAATCATAAATCAAGATGCATTCACTGGAGAAGCAAAATGACTGAAAATAATTGAGTTTATGCATGTAAACAAGAGTAAATACTTCGAACGGTTGTAATGTTTGACAAATATTTTTCATTTTAATAACAAACTCACTTAAAAAAAAGATTTTTTTTTTTTAAATACATTTGATTGCATCTTGATTTAATGTTTGTACTGGAAAACAAGACAAAAATACCAAATAGGAAAATTGCTGTGTTAAATTGGCGTACACATTCACTGAGTGCACAGAGCTAATTATTTAATCTCGACACTTTTATCTATTGCATTGTCACATCTTCTCAGTGTTTTGTTGTATTTACAGTTTCTTATTTGTAGTCAGATTGTAGTTTTTCCCAGGTGTCTTGTTATCTCGTCAAGCTTTATTTATAGGCCTTGCGTTTCTCGTGTTGTTCTCTGTGTTTCCCTCTCTTTTCCAGATTACGCCAAATTAAGCTTTTCGAAACTTTAAATCAATTGCTTCAATAAATTATTCATTTTGTTTCGCTCGAAACTGGTCAAAACGGTGTAAAAACAACAAAAATGTGCATATAAAAACACTAGGGCTGTGCAAAAGTTAATTGCGATTAATCGCATCCAAAATAAAAGTCTGTGTTTACATAATATATTTGTGTGTGCTATATATAGTTATTTTGTATATATAAATACACACACATACATGTATATGTTTAAGAAAATTTGTTAATCCTATTTAAAATATTTATATTTATATAATATAGATTATGTATTTATATATATATATATATATATATATACAGAATTTAAGCGCAAATAATTCTTAAATATATACAAAAATATATACAAATAATTCTTAAATAAATGCCTATGCATGCATAGGCATTTATATATACAAAATAATTATATACAGCACACTCAAATATATTATGTAAACACAGACTTTTATTTTGGATGCGATTAATCGCAATTAACTTTTGCACAGCCCTAAAAAACACACATTACAAACCAATTTGAAATGTTTTAATGAAAGTACACCTATTAAATGCAGTTTACGAATCATTTAAAGCCATTAAATATGAAGATTGTGTATAAAATGTGTTTATTTTATTTTATTGTGGGGCTTGTTTTATGTCGAGCATATTTAATCAGGCTTTTTATAGACCCAGGAGGTGGGGCTCATTTGCATATTCATAGGACCACGCATGCTAAATGAGGAAAGGGTGTCGGGTTATATTCAACTTTGACTTACCCTCCTTTACCAAACCACAGAGACTGAGTCTCTCCTCGTGCCTGAGAGAAAGACACAGAAAGAATTGTATTAGCTTTAATTAGTTTTATTAGCTAATTGGCTTTGATCAAAGAGTCCAAAGTTTTCTGTATTCACCACAAACATGGCAAAACTATAACCACGTTAATTAAAATAATTACATCATAACCTGTCATGACAACTTGACATTACTTAGACACCACAACCTGTCATAAGCATGACAGCAGATTAATGATCAAACTTAAGAAGCTTTATTGGTTAACATTACATTAAACTGTCATGTCATGTAATGATTATGCACACCCGTTCAAGTAAAGTGTTACCAAACGATGTTATATTAGTCAGCTTATATCACAAAACCACCACAAAACGTTCACACAACCAACAACGGACCCACCTGCCAGTCTCGTCCCATCATGGGTCATCTGAGTGAACATGCAAATCGCTAAAGCAATGACAAGAGACTGGAAAGACGACAAAACGGCGGGATACAAACAGACAAACAAAGGATAAAGAGTCAACAGAATAACGCACACAAAAAAGAAGCAAAGAGGACGTGGCAAACTGCAAAATAATCACGACAGCCGTTAGAGTGCATGGTGTGTCATCGCATCAGAAGCATAAAGCAGAAAATGTGTTTGGGATATTATAAACAGTGCTTGAAAAATGAACAGTGCATTTTACTTCTATTCTTGAATGATAGAGTATGCATGCGAGTTTGCGGTGGATTGAGGCTCGATTTAAGGGAAAACATCCGTTTTCTCATGAATAACATGCACTAAACTGCTCAGAATAACACGAGATTCAGAAAGCTAATTGGGTCAATTCTGATTTCTACCATTTTGTGGTTGTGATTCGCACACACTCCTTTATGAAACACAATCAGTAGGAATTTCTGTTTAAATTGTGCATGAGACAATGCGTCTGGCAATAGTTCAATAATGTTAGGGTGACCATGTTTTAATTTTCGGTTTCACTTTTTTAGTTATTGTACTTTATTACATATATTAGGGCTGTCAAACGATTAATCGCGATTAATCGCATCCAAAAATAAAAGTTTGTGTTTACATAATATATGTGGGTGCACTGTGTATAATTATTTTATACTAATTGTATATATAAAAATACTCACACTTGCATGTATATTTAAGAAAAAAAAATATTATTTATATATAAAATATTTATATTTATATATAATATAAATTATATATAAATCTATATACAGTATATACATGAAAATATTTCTTAAATATATACAAGCATGTGTGTGTATTTATATATATAAAATAATTATACAGAGAGCACCCACATATATTATGTAAACACAAACTTTTTTTTTGAATGCGATTAATCGCGATTAATTGTTTGACAGCCCTAATATATATATATATTATTTATTGTAAACTCGAAAAATTAGAATATGGTGCAAAAGTTCATTTATTTCAGTAATTCAACTTAAAAGGTGAAACTAATATATTATATAGACTCATTACAAGCAAAGTGAGATATTTCAAGCATTTAATTGTTATAATTGTGATGATTATGGATTACAGATATGAAAACCCCAAATTCAAAATTAGAATATTGTGAAAATGTTTGCATATCCGTAAGCCATAATCATCACAATTATAACAATTAAATGCTTGAAATATCTCACTTTGCATGTAATGAGTTTATATAATATATTAGTTTCACATTTTAAGTTGAATTACTGAAATAAATTAACTTTTGCATGATTTAATAATTTTTCGAGTTTAACCTGTAGAGTAATAGATCCTTTCCATTCAACTTTTGGCCCGCAACAATTTTTTTTTAGCTTTTGTCACCTTTTACATCACCTCTTCTTTCTTTTCATGGCTATATTTAAGATAAAATAAAAAAATCTACAACACTATTTCAGTAAAAACATAATTTCAGTCCTCCTGATGTTCTCTTGTATACTTTCCTCATGTGGGCTTCTAGGTGGCTAGCACTTTTATTTGACACACGGGTCCCGACCGAGACGAAAACACAGGTATTTTCTCAGTAAATCATCTGTGATTTCATATTTGGGCCTTTTCTTTACACTGTCAAGCCAGCGCTGCTCTGTCTGACTAATGACTGAGATGCAGTTTGCCCAATGTTTGCATAACATACTTGATCGACCGACCAATGGTGTCGTGAGAGAAGGCGGGATCTAAAGCAATGCAAAAAACGGCGACTGTAAAAAGCAAAAGCTGAATCCCGGAAAAAGCATTTTGGGTAATCTAGAAATCCCAGCCGGATGCATTTTTTTTTTGTATGGTCGTATGGTCACCCTAAATAATGTAGACTTTCTACAGATAATGAAGTCTAGTGAACTGCCTCACCTCCTGCAACTGTCGGCGGACTTTCTCAAAGAGTCGAAGCCAGTTTTCTTTGGCTCTGACCGCCGGGTCCACCGGCTCCCTCGGCTCCTCGTTCACCGGTTCACTGCATACACATTCAAGACCGTTAGCATGCATCATACAACATTAATCCAACCATTCCCTATCTTGGATGCAATCACACTGTATACTTAAAAAAGAAGTTTAAAGGGATAGTTCACCCACAAATGTCATCTCTGTCACTTCAGATATTTGTGATTAAATCTGAGAGCTGGATCACTCCTCCATAGACTTCTAAGGGATTAAAACTTGCCGGCCCAGAAAAGTTATTAAAGACATCGTTAAAGTAGTCCGAGTGACGACAGCGGCTCAACCTTAAGATTATCAAGTGACGAGAATACTATCTGAACCAGCTGAAATATCCTTAAAATAGCTTTTAAATACATGTGGTTTGTTCCTTTTAGCTGGCCAAGCTGATATGGTTAGCTGGTTTTAAATGGGTTTTGGGGACTAATCAGCCTGGTCAAGCTGGTTAACTCTTGAAACCAGGTGAAATATTCTTAAAACACCTTTTAAAATATCCAATTAATTGTTTTAGCTGGCCAAGCTTGGAGTCAAGCTGGTTAACTATCTAAACCAGGAGAAATATCCTTAAAACAGCTTATAAATCTCGCAATTGATGTGGTTTGCTCATTTTGCCTGGCCAAGCTCATCTGGTTAGCTGGTTTTAAATGGATTTTGGGCACTAATCAGCCTGGTCAAGCTGGTTAACTCTTGAAACCAGGTGAAATATCCTTAAAACACCTTTTAAAATATCCAATTAATTGTTTTAGCTGGCCAAGCTGGGAATCACGCTGGTCAACTATCTAAACCAGCTGAAATAGCTTTTAAATAAATGTGGTTTGTTCCTTTTAGCTGGCCAAGCTGATATGGTTAGCTGGTTTTAAATGGGTTTTGGACACTTATCAGCCTGGTCAAGCTGGTTAACTCTCTAAACCAGGTGAAATATCCTTAAAACACCTTTTAAAATACCCAATTGATTGTTTTAGCTGGCCAAGCTGGGAATCAAGCTCTAAACCAGGAGAAATATCCTTAAAACAGCTTATAAATCTCACAAGTGATGTGGTTTGTTCCTTTTAGCTGGCCAAGCTCATCTGGTTAGCTGGTTTTAAATGGGTTTTGGACACTTATCAGCCTGGTCAAGCTGGTTAACTCTCTAAACCAGGTGAAATATCCTTAAAACACGTTTTAAAATATCCAATTGAATGTTTTAGCTGGTCAAGCTGGGAGTCAAGCTGGTCAACTATCTAAACCAGCTGAAATTTCCTTAAAATAGCTTTTAAATTAATGTGGCTTGTTCCTTTTAACTGGTCAAGCTGATCTGGTTAGCTGGTTTTAATGGGGTTTCTGGCACTTTTTAGCCTGGTCAAGCTGGTTTATCATCCAAATCAGGTTAACACCTGTTGGAAACCAGTTAAGACAACCGTAGACTGTTTTTTTTGGAGACCATCAGCATTACCAGTCACCCTTTCTTCCCTATTGTGAAGTATATCTGAGTGAAACGGCTATATTGCGTAATTTTGTCTGTGGGTAATAAATTGGATGGTTGAATGGCGGTGGTTTGCTATTGGTCGATCTCATTTGAGTGACAGGTTGCACTGGCTTTGCGCCAGTAAACACGTCATCAAGAAACTGAATGTTATTGCAAGAAGGCGGGGAAGTTATTCGTGATTTGTGAAATCATTTTTGGCCAGTTTTGCACTGTCACTTCTTCAAGATATACCTATAATTCAACTATAACATTATGATATAGGTATATACCTAGTATAAGTAACCAAGGTACTTAAGTATATACCCAAGGTACTTAAGTATATATACCCATGGTACTTAAGTATATATACCTAAGGTACTTAAGTATATATACCCAAGGTACTTAAGTATATACCCAAGGTACTTAAGTATATACCCAAGGTACTTAAGTATATATACCCAAGGTACTTAAGTATATATACCCAAGGTACTTAAGTATATATACCCATGGTACTTAAGTATATATACCTAAGGTACTTAAGTATATATACCCAAGGTACTTAAGTATATACCCAAGGTACTTAAGTATATATACCCAAGGTACTTAAGTATATACCCAAGGTACTTAAGTATATATACCCAAGGTACTTAAGTATATACCCAAGGTACTTAAGTATATATACCCAAGGTACTTAAGTATATACCCAAGGTACTTAAGTATATATACCCAAGGTACTTAAGTATATATACCCAAGGTACTTAAGTATATACCCAAGGTACTTAAGTATATATACCCAAGGTACTTAAGTATATAACCAAGGTACTTAAGTATATACCCAAGGTACTTAAGTATATACCCAAGGTACTTAAGTATATATACCCAAGGTACTTAAGTATAAACCCAAGGTACTTAAGTATAAACCCAAGGTACTTAAGTATATATACCCAAGGTACTTAAGTATATAACCAAGGTACTTAAGTATATACCCAAGGTACTTAAGTATATACCCAAGGTACTTAAGTATATAACCAAGGTACTTAAGTATAAACCCAAGGTACTTAAGTATATATACCCAAGGTACTTAAGTATATAACCAAGGTACTTAAGTATAAACCCAAGGTACTTAAGTATACCTCTCAGGTTCGGGAACCGGTTCCTCCTCTTCAAAAGGAGGAGATGGAGGGGGGCTCTCCATCTTTACTTCCTCTATTGGAGACTCTTCCATGGGGAAATCATCTTCTTGAAGTGGCGGTTCCTCCATCATTGGCGGCTCTGGCTCTGTGGGCAGTTTCTCCTCTGTTGGCGTTGGAGGTTTCGGTTCTGGCGCCGGAGGTTTGGAGTTGGTTATGGGCACAGGCATGGGCAGCTCAGGGGATTTGTTAGTCGTTGGAGGAACCTGTTGGGCGGGAGGTTGAGGCATTGGAGTTTGGGATTGTGTGGTCACGGGTTGAGGTTGGGATTGAGATGTTGGCGCAGGAGTTGGTGAAGGAGTTGATCCACCCAACCCAAACACGGCAGTCAACGGCTTAGCCATAGCGAAGAAAGACTGAACGGAAGGGATCGGACCTGAGGATTGTTGTTGGGGTGGTGGTTGTTTTGGGGGTGGCTGCTGGGGGGCGGGAACTTGCTGGTTTAGGGGTTTGGCTAACGGTTGGGGTTGCGTCTGATTGGTTGGTTGACTGGAGATCTGAGACGGCTGCTGTTGGTGGAGCGAAGGCTGTTTCTCCAAAGGAGGTCTTGATGGGACGTCCAGCGTTTGGGCGGTGCTGGTAGGAGTAGGAGTGAACGGAAGCTCTTGGTCCGGCGGATACAAATCTTCATCCTCATAGTTGAAGTCCTCCTCGCCCTCGTACATGTCCACCTCCTCCGCGTACAGATCGCCATCTTCCTCATATACGGCACCTTCTTCGCCTCCGTCTTTGCTGTAGGCGCAGTCGTCGCTGTACACCCCCTGCGTCTCGTCCCAGTCGGGCGAGCCCTTGCTGTAGGACACGGACGAGTGGCAGGAGTGGTACGAGTCGTTCTCGTCGTAAAGTTCTCGCTCACCGAACTCTTCGCTCAGTTGGGTACTACAATGGCTGAGCTCGGCCGAGGATGCATAGCTCCCGGTCGGACTGGAAAAGGACAAAGAGTCAAAGATTAGGCAGAACAAGATGATAACTCACGGTGATGTGGGAAGACTGAAATCTACACATTGTTTGCAAGAAATTTGGCCATTGTTCAGGTTCTCTGCAGGGTTTTTAAAACCAAATTTAAAGGAGTAGATAATTTACTCGCCCCCATGTCATCCAAGATGTCCATGTCTTTCTTTCTTCAGTCGAAAAGAAATTAAGGTTTTTGATGAAAACATTCCAGGATTTTTCTCCATATAATGGACTTCAATGGGGTCCAAACGGTTCAAGGTCCAAAAGACAGTTTCAGTGCAAACTGTTCAAAGGGCTTTAAACGATTCCAGACGATGAATAAGGGTCTTATCAAGCGAAACGAGCGCTCATTTAATAAATAAATAACAAAGTTTAAGTTTTATAAGCTCAAATGCTCGTCTTGCTCTGTTCTGTGATGCGCGTTTGTGACTCTCCTGTTCGAACACGTTCATCAAAATGAACAAATCTTTTTCCGAGTCAATTCATTCGTTTTGTTCGTTGAATCAACCAAATGACTCGGAAAAAGATTCGTTCATTTTGATAAACGAGTTCAAACAGGAGAGTCACGAACGCACGTCGCAGAACAGAGCAAGGCGAGCATTTGAGCTTATAAAACTTAAACTTTTGTATTTATTTTTTAAATGAGCGATTGTTTCGCTAGATAAGACCCAGTTAAAGACTGGCTTTTAGAGCAGCAGTCCTGTTCACATTAAGGGCACCAGACGGGTGTTTTGGCCGTTGGATGATACCCTGGTGGGTACCATGTGATGGCTTTTACATTGTATTGTGTTTTTATATGTGATATTGAAAGGAAAAAGAAAATAAAACAAATTTTTATTTTATTTTTTATTATTGTTTTATTTTTTTCTCATTCTTTTTTACACTTTGTATACTGTGCTTTCCTAGTAAATTGCTTTTTATATTGCATTAAAATAACCATCACTGCTACATAATTTTTATGTGCTAATTGTTTTGTAATGTAATTTTATCTTGTCACGTGATTGTATTTGTGTAGGACTACAGATGGAAATTAGCATATTGCTAAATCTGGTGCAGCTATCTTCTCAATGTAACTGTACATTGTCCCGTTATAAAAAAAATAAACTAAACAATAAATTAAACTAATTATTCATCGTCTGGTGTCGTTTAAAGCCCTTTGAACAGTTTGCACTGAAACTCTCATTTGGACCTTGACCCGTTTGGACCCCATTGAAGTCCATTATATGGAGAAAATCCTGGAATGTTTTCATCAAAAACCTTCATTTCTTTTCCACTGAAGAAAGAAAGACATGGACATCTTGGATGACATGGGGGCGAGTAAATTATCAGCAAAAGTTTTTTTTAAAAAGTGAACTACTCCTTTAAGGGGTTTTCCTGTGCCGGGTCATCTTCGTGATCACAACTTTGACTCCTTCCTTTCAATGTAAAAGTCCTCTCTACAGTCCGACTCACTCATAAAAACAGTGTTTACCAACATCTAACGAAATAATGTATGTAACTTCTGTTGCTGTTTACAGTCAGGGACTATTTTTTCCAGCGGAAGGAAGGCTTTTACCGATTTTACTTCATTAAAGTTGCATAGATACATATTTTTCGTCTTTAATATTTATATTGTGTGATTTCCGTTTTATAAAAGCAATAAAGTACGAGAGGCTAGTGCTGTGTCGTGAATATCTCACGGTTGACTTTGCTTTGCGTCGTGCCGAACAACGCCCTTCAGCCGCGACTCATTCACGATACAGCACAGCCACAGTACCTTATTGAAAACTTGCACGTAAATGTAAAACGAAATAAAACCAAGACCGATTTCTAATTCCTAGCAGGGAAACAGAAGAATCCATTGAGCCCTTAAGAAAGGCACGATGATGTCAAGTCCTTTTATAAGTCAATGAAAACTCATCTTGTTGAATAATGGAAGAGAAACAAAGGAGACAGTCGAATTTACAAGGTCTTTGCCGGGAGAAAAAAAAATAGAGTATCAGACAAAAGGCTGATAAGAGACACGCCGATCAGACATGATGAATGAGTCCATTAAAGAAAAACCGACGAAACACCTTCTCCCGCTCACGCTGCGTCGGCCATGTTTGTTTCATGAATGAATCGGTTTAAACTGAGTTTCTCTCGCACCTGATGCCTCTGGGATGGTCATAGTCAAGGTCACAGCTGTTGATGGAGCGCGAGTAGGAGCCGCGGGGGTTGCGCTGCTGGTGGCTCATGGGATACTGGTGGACTGAGGCGTTGGGTTGAGATGTGGAGTAGAACGGGGGTGGGATACTGTTACTGGTCTCGCTGCGATAATCACTGTCTCGGTCATCCATTGCGCTGTCTGGATCATTGTCTATACACACACAGACAAGTCAAAGACATCATTAAAGACTGATAAAACACAACAAACATACTCAAATCTGTCATGACCATGAGAAAGTGTGGTTTGCTACAGGCTAAAATGGCCATTTTGTTTTCGTGAAAAGAGTAATCCGAAATCCCCTCAGTAAAAACCTTTAATGTGTCAACTAGACAGTAAAGTTAAAAATAAATGTAATGAATTATTAAGTTAATTGGGACAAAATCTAGCTTAGCAAAGCCTTGTCTGAAGGTTTGACAATTTTATAAACTTCCTAGCATGTTTTATCATGTTGCTAGCAAGTTTTATTATGCTGTTAACATGTTTTAACACATTGCTAATATTTTAACAGGTTGTTAGCATGTTTTAGGACTTTTGCTATGTGCAAGTTGCTGAGATAAATTAACATGCTGCTAGTAATATGCTAAAACATGTTAGCAACGAATGATTAATCATGTTCCTAGCATGTTTTATCACACTGCCAACATAAACCATGTGGCTAGCATGTTTTACCACATTGTTAACATGATTAAGCATGTTGCTACTAATGATTAGTCATGTTGCTAACATTTTTTTTTATCACACTGCTAACATGATTAAGCATGTGGCTAGCATGTTTTAACACATTGTTAACATGATTAAGCATGTGTCTTGCTTGTTTTATCATTGTAGACATTATTTAATATGCTAACATGTTTGAGCACATTGCTGGCATTAATTAGCATGCTTGCTAGCATGTTTTAGGACATTGTTAGCATTATTAAGCATGTATTTAGCATGTGTTAGGACATTATTAGCATTATTAAGCATGCTTAACATGTTTTAGCATGTTGGTCGCATTATTAAGCATGTTGCGTACATGTTTTATCATGAACTTAACACATTGTTGACATTATTTAATATGCTAACATGTTTGAGCACATTGCTGGCATTAATTAGCATGCTTGCTAGCATGTGTTAGCACCTTCTTAGCATTATTAAGCATGCATTTAGCATGTGTTAGGACATTGTTAGCATTATTAAGCATGCATTTAGCATGTGTTAGGACATTGTTAGCATTATTAAGCATGCTTTTAACATGTTTTAGCATGTTGGTCGCATTATTAAGCATGTTGCGTACATGTTTTATCATGAACTTAACACATTGTTGACATTATTTAATATGCTAACATGTTTGAGCACATTGCTGGCATTAATTAGCATGCTTGCTAGCATGTGTTAGGACATTGTTAGCATTATTAAGCATGCATTTAGCATGTGTTAGGACATTGTTAGCATTATTAAGCATGCATTTAGCATGTGTTAGGACACTGTTAGCATTATTAAGCATGCTTTTACATGTTTTAGCATGTTGGTCGCATTATTAAGCATGTTGCGTACATGTTTTATCATGAACTTAACACATTGTTGACATTATTTAATATGCTAACATGTTTGAGCACATTGCTGGCATTAATTAACATGCTTGCTAGCATGTGTTAGCACCTTGTTAGCATTATTAAGCATGCATTTAGCATGTGTTAGCACATTGTTAGCATTATTAAGCATGCATTTGGCATGTTGGTAGCATTATTAAGCATGTTGCGTGCATGTTTTACCATGAACTTAACACATTGCATTAACATGCTAACATGTTTTAACACATTGCTTACATGAATTAGCATGTTGATAGCAGTGTGTTAGCTCATTGTTAACACGATTAAGCACATTGTTAGCATGTTTTAACACATTGCTAACATGAATTAGCATGATTCCAGCATGATGTACACATGTTGGTGACATAAATTAACACGTTGCTAGCATGTTTTAGCATGAATTGGCATATTTAATTTTAGAAGAAGATGGAAGAAAAATAATGTTTTAATAGTATAACAATATGTTGACCTTGTCAAGCCAACATATTAAAAAGGAAACAATTCAGATTTCTGTTCTGGAAATGTATACAAATGAGTGCAGATTTAATTAGAGACTGCATAATTTGCAAATTTAAACAAAATATTGCAGAAAATGTGTACTATAAAATAATTGTCCTGTGATTCAAATCAACATTTGTGCAACAAAAGATAAATAAATCATCTGTTTATTAGTCAGGGTAAACATCCCAGCACATCGAGTGCGAGTGTGTGTGTTTATCAAGCTCGCAATGCTTGATTGCAAACTGAATATATCGCTGACGGCAACAAGAATAGGAAAGCAGATGTCAGATTAATGAGCTTATAATGACAGATATGAAAACTCACTTTGCTGTTCGCCCCACCAGTTACCTGTGAGATAAGAGAAGACAGAAGATCACTCATAATGCAGTCTGTTCTAACATATCTGGACAAAAAATAATTTATAAATCGTTTTGTTTTCTGAATCATTTCAGTATTTTTTTTTAATGAATGTTGGCTGTTTGGGCTCCTAAAAACGTTTGAAAACTCCAGAAAAGCAAGTTCTTGAAAACCACAGCGTTATCATGTCAGTGTAAACTACAAAAACGTGTATTTCTGAAAATGGTGACGTTATGCTTGTTCAAGAATATAGTGTTTCTTTAAACAGTGAGATCGCCATCTACAGGCCTGACAGCAGAATACAGCGATTTTAAAAGTTTTTAGCGAATCAGTCTAAACGGAATCATTTTGAAAAAAACGTTTCTATTTTTCTGTTTCCATAACCCTTTTTTAAATGTAACTACTTGATTTAGAATGTTCAGAGAACGTTCAAAAGTAACATTCTCGTGTCTGACGGAATGTTCGCAGAAACAGAACATTCCGAAATAACGTTTTTATGGTAACATTATGAAGCAGTTTTATAATTTTGTTGGCTGGGGTTGCCATTGTCACACACTGTGTGTGTGTGTGTGTGTGTCTCTTCCTGAAACAGGGTTCAGTCTCGTTGTGATGACTCAGTGTTCTGTGATTAAGGTGATGTGCTTCTGGCCACCGTCCAGTGATGATTCCCAGCTTCATGGCTCAGCCAATGAGTGAGTCCCACTGCCTAGCACCGCCCCCTTGGGAGCTGCATCAGCAGCACTCAAGGAGAGTGAGTGTGGGTGTGTGGGTGTGCGTCAGAGAGAGTGTGTGTGTGTGTGTGTAATAAGAGCTCCATTCATGCACTCTGCTGCTCATTCAGTTTTCTGCGGTACTTCCGTCATTACCGTCATTCATAAATCACATTAACTGTGACACACATTCGGGAAGAACTGAAGCGCTGCTGTATTACTGGTGCAGATGCTCAGAACTGTGAATATGATCCGATGTATGCGGCTGAACTCCATCTGATCTAATGCTCTCAACAATGACCATTAAACAATGACTAATAAGTAGATCCGCACCAGGGTTATTATTGTTAACTAAAAATAAATAAATAAAAAAGTAAAAAATAAATAAATAAATAAAAATTGAAAAATAAATAAATAAAAAATAATGATAAATAAAAATAAATTGTAATAGACTGCATAAAAATAAACTGTATAAATATTTTTTTATTTATTTAAAATGACAAAAGAGCATAATTAATAAAACTTACACTAAAATTCAAGTTAACCAGACAATACAAAAATAAAATCTAATTCAAATTATGAACAAAATTATAATAGTATATCAGTGATACAAAAAATAACACTAATCTGTACTAAAATAACTAAAACAAAATTAACCACAACTGATAAATAAAATGTAATTAATAATAATTAAATAATAATACTTTAACTATTAAAACCGAAAATATAACAAAATCTAATTCATAAATATTAACAAAAACTACAATATATATTAATGATAATAAAATAATTGATTTCTACAAAATTTTCCATTCCAATTATTATTATTTTTTTGGTCATATTTACCTGAAAATATTCTGATTTTGGAACTGAAAGAAGGGGAAATTAAATATTTTGATTAAATTAAAAAATAAATAAATAAATAAAAAATTTAAAAATAAATAAATAATTAAATAATAAATAATGATAAATAAAAAATAAATTGTAATAGACTGCATAAAAAAATAAACTGTATGAACATTTTTTTTAAAATTAAAAATGACAAAACAGCATAATTAATAAAACTTACACTAAAATTAAAGTTAACCAGACAATACAAAAATAAAAACTAATTCAAATTATGAACAAAATTATAACAGTATATCAATGACACAAAAAATAACACTAATCTGTACTAAAATAACTAAAACAAAATTAACCACAACTGATAAATAAAATTTCATTAAAATTATATAGACATTTTAAAAATGAAAATAAGTTTACTAAAACTTTAACTTTGAAAACATAAAATATAAAAATAAAACATAGTATATCAGTGATACTAAAATAACACTAATCTGTATTAAAACAAACTATAACTAAATTAAAAATGAATAAAAACAATATAAACACATAGACAAAAAAACTAATAAAAATGACAAAAAAATAATAATACTTTAACTATTAAAACCGAAAATATAACAAAATCTAATTCATAAATATTAACAAAAACTACAATATATGTTAATTATAATAAAATAATTGATTTCTACAAAATTTTCCATTCCAATTATTTATTTATTTTTTTGGTCATATTTACCTGAAAATATTCTGATTATGGAACTGAAAGAAGGGGAAATTAAATATTTTGATTAAATTAAAAAATAAATAAATAAATAAAAAAATTGAAAAATAAATAAATAATTAAAAAATAAATAATGATAAATAAAAAATAAATTGTAATAGATTGCATAAAAAATAAACTGTATGAACATTTTTTTTTTAAATTAAAAATGACAAAACAGCATAATCAATAAAACTTACACTAAAATTAAAGTTAACCAGACAATACAAAAATAAAATCTAATTCAAATTATGAACAAAATTATAACAGTATATCTATGACACAAAAAATAACACTAATCTGTATTAAAATAAATAAAACAAAATTAACCACAACTGATAAATAAAATGTAATTAAAATTATATAGACATTTTAAAAATGAAAATAAGTTTACTAAAACTTTAACTTTGAAAACATAAAATATAAAAATAAAACATAGTATATCAGTGATACTAAAATAACACTAATCTGTATTAAAACAAACTATAACTAAATTAAAAATGAATAAAAACAATATAAACACATAGACAAAAAAACTAATAAAAATGACAAAAACAAAACTATTAAAACCGAAAATATAACAAAATCTAATTCATAAATATTAACAAAAACTACAATAGTATATTAATGATAATAAAATAATTGATTTCTACAAAATTTTCCATTCCAATTAGTATTTTTTTTTTGTCATATTTACCTGAAAATATTCTGATTTTGGAACTGAAAGAAGGGGAAATTAAATATTTTGACTAAATTAAAAATATATATATTTAAATTAAATTAAATATTAAATATTTTGAAATTAAATATTTCACCATGGTGTTGTTCTTCTGTCTTTTATGATCACAAAAGGACAGTTTACACAAAAGCGTCCTGCTCACACTCGTCCATATAACGGCAGTGAATAGCAAACAGAGTCAAGCTTTTAAAATCGACGCAAAAGTATCACGGATCACATGTGACGTGTGTGTATTCTGGGGTTTATGATACGAAATGTAATGTATTATTTAATGAACATGCAGAAGCTGAAACTCACAGCACTGTGTACCAGGGACCGACAGCGGCCGCTCCTGAACCTCCTGATACGAATACTGCAACACACACACACACACACACGAGAAACACGGCTACATTATCTATATCTACAACAGTTATCGTTCACACTTGGAAAGGAACATTATGTTGTATACTAACACACCTTTTCTTAGATCAGCTTTAAATTTAAAGGTAATCCCAGAATGCATATTAGCATGCATGCATTAAAATTTGTAAAAGTGAAACTTAAGTTCATTTGAAGGCACACACACACACACTCACATCCTGGTCCCGCATGGCGTTGAGCTGCTCCAGTTTCTTGGCCCAGTATCGAGCCTCTTCTTCCGGGATGTCTGCGGGAGAACCATTAATCATCAAAATAACCTCAACATTAAGACCAGAGATCTTTTGGTATTGGACGCTTTGCTTGTTATAATATTTCACAATATTCCTGTTTTTACTGCATTATTGCATACAGCCTCGGTGAGAGACTTATTTCTTATTTCATATAAAAAACAAAACAAAAAAAACCTTATGAACCCCAAACTTCTGAATGGTGAAAGATTATTGTAGGGGTCACACTATCACCCAGAGTTTCGTCCACAGTGTCTGTAAGTAAGCTGTGTGTTTGTGGTTATAGCAGTGATGGGTTATGGGTTATGAGTATGATCTCACCCAGCGGCAGTTCGAAGCGTGTGTCCAGAAGCAAACGGTGGAAAGTCGGATCTTTGGTGCCACAGATTTCATTATCCGCCATTATGACCTGAGAATCCAGAGTCAGCCATTCCCCCGGCCCTTCCTGAAACACACACACACACACACACACACACACTGTATTTACACACAGGTTATGTCCCAAATTACACACTCTATATACACTATAAACCTTTATACTACGCCAATCAGCGATTGGCTCTTTTATTTCGAAGGCGGGACTTATTCCGCCACACATATATATATATATATATATATATATATATATATATATATATAGATAGATAGATAGATAGATAGATAGATAGATAGATAGATAGATAGATAGATAGATAGATAGATAGATAGATAGATAGATAGATAGATAGATAGCAAAGCAACATGAGTGCAGTTTTTGTATATCTATCTATCTATCTATCTCTACGTATACATATATTCTGTATATATATATATATATATATATATATATATAGTAAAGCAATATGAGTGCAGTTTTTGTATATATATATATATATATATATATATACACTGTAAATATATAAGTTGCAATATGAGTGCACCGTTTTTATGTGTGTGTGTATATATATATATATATACACACTGTAAATATATATATATAGCAATATATACATATATATATATATATATGTATGCAATATGAGTTCAGTTTTTGTATGTGTATATATATATATATATATATTGTAAATATATATATATATATATCAATATGTGTGCACCATTTTTGTGTATACATACTGTATATATATATATATATATATATATATATAACAAAGCAATATGAGTGCAGTTTTTGTATGTATATACATATATAAATATAAACTATATATATATATAGCAATATGAGTGCACCGTCTTTGTCTATATATATATATATATATATATATATATATATATATATATATATATGCATAGAATATTGCACAAGCATGTGGATTGGTTACATTATATTATAAATATAAATAAATAACAATAATAGTCATTTAAAAAAGTAAAAATTATCATTATTTTATTTATTTATTATCATTTATTTTATTTATTTATACATATATTTTTGACGAATTGTGCAGCCCTACAAACCAGCACAGCAAACGAGCGTTTCGGTTTGTTTTAAACTGCATTTTAAATCATTTTTACCAGAAAAAAAAAATCTCCAGCAGGTGAAAACGATGGATCCGACCATTTCATTTAAGGAGTCAACTGCCTGCTTTTATATTTCATCACTGACCAATTCTTACTTTCACTATTTAATCTTGCCAGAAATTGCAGAGGAAAAGCACAAACACTACAAATATTTCCATCAAACGTCCTTCAATCAATGCTTAGAAAACACGACGAATGCCTGACGGGCTTCGAATCACACAAACACACAGGTCGAGACGAGAAAGTACTCATTCATTATTGACAGCAGATGATTTATTAAACTCGGGTTATATATAAAATGGGGCATAAAAGCAGCAAATGGAAGCGTCTCTATAAAACTGCTGACTTTAAGTACAGCAAGCGTTGGCTTACGTAACAGGAGAGGAGATCTAACAGTGGATATAAATCCTGCAGCGATTCCTGCGTTTGCATCAGATTTAGTCAAAAACATCACCTTCACTTCCCCTTATCTGACATCACCCCAACCATCATCTGCCTTAGACTGATCTCTCCACCATACAATACGCGAAATCATATGAGCAACATTTATAGGATCTGTCTGCAAGGTTTCGTCCATAATGTCAAAAGAGAAATAAAAAACTGGCATCTAATTTTGGGAGATTGATATTACTGCGCTCATTTTTTCCTCTGAGAAACAAGTAAGATTTACAAAACATTATTATTAGGAATAACAACCCGATCTCACGGGAATTCGTATGAATTTTACAAGGTGGCTAATTCGTAACTCTTCGTATGACCTCACTCGTACGAATTAGTATGATTTTTGCTAAATCATATATATTATACGAATTGGCCAATTCGTATGAATTCGTACGAATGACCTACCCCTGACCCCGCCCCTAAACCTAACCATCACATGGGTTTAGACAAATCGTACGAATTTGTACAAGTGAGGTCTTATGAATTAGCCACTTCTTAATCACTCGTACAAATTCGTACGAATTGGTCGTGAGATAGCGTTGGGAATTAAATTCTTATTAACAACCATATTCCTCTTCGTTTCGGAGTCACACTTGTTATCTTCCCGGTCAAAAGTGACCGGACACCTAAAAATGAAACTTTCTCCATCCCAGTAAAACCAATGCAATTTATTTTTGTTCTATAATATTTATTCTTTGTAATTTAGTATTTTGAGACAATTTAATTGAATTTATCAATATTTATGCAGTATTTATGGTCTATTTTTGCCATGGAAAAATATATATATTTTTCTATATGTATATTATTTTTTCAAAAAAAATATTAATGCAGTATTTTAGTTTAATATAGAGTCCAGGCCTTCAGAAAAAAATATTTTTTGAAGAAAATTAGCACCATCTGGTTACAGTATAGAGAAAAAGCGTAGAATCATGGTGTGACCACTAGATGGCATGTACAGCTCTCTATGGAGAAACATGTGAATTACCCAGATGTTTATGAACACATTTTTTTGTTGTTGTTGTTGGTGGATTTGTATATATAGTTGAAACAATTTCAAAAACTATTTCTTATAAAAAAAAATTACACACAAAAAAACAAATATTCATAATTTTATTTATTTATTTATTTATTTATTTGTTCATTTTTTTACAATTTCCCATTCATTTCCTATGGGGGTCATTTTTGACCAAAGACTACAAGTGTGACTATTTTTTTAAGACTATTTTTTTTAAGATCCACCACTTAGCATGCACAGATCATGACCTCAATTTTTTTGTGTGTCCACATACATAATGCCATAAAAGTCACCAAGTTTCGTAACATCCCGATGAAGCTGTGATTTTTAAAAATTCAAAACAGAAAATTTTTCTGACAGAAGAGCACCTGAGGGTTAATTTCTTACTTAAGAACAGCCGCAGCCGGTATAGCTTTAAAACGAGATGTAGATCTCATAAACATACGCCAACAAAGAACAATACAACAATATGTTTTTAAATATGCAAATTTTTTCATCGCGAGTTTGCATGTTTTTGTTCAAGACATTACAGTGGCTGTAGCATTTCTATCGTAAAGAAGTGGACAAATATAAAAATGTCGTTTGGGTGTAACGTCGTTTGGATTTGTTCTGCTGTAAAATGGAAAAAACAACAATCATCAGGGCGTTGGCGCCCTCTGCAGGCAGTTATTATAATACATAATGTACCTCGAAAAAAAAGAATATTGTGCAAAAGTTCATTTCAGTAATTCAACTTAAAAGGTGAAACTAATATATTATATAGACTCATTACTACAAAGTGAGATATTTCAAGCCTTTATTTGTTATAATTGTGATGATTATGGATTACAGATATGAAAACCCCGAATTCAAAATTAGAATATTGTGAAAAGGTTTTCATATCCGTAAGCCATAATCATCACAATTATAACAAATAAAGGCTTGAAATATCTCACTTTGCATGTAATGAGTCTATATAATATATTAGTTTCACCTTTTATGTTCAATTACTGAAATAAATTAACTTTATTCTAATATTTGGAGTTTCACCTGTCCACAAGTTGATTACATTTATATTTTGTATATTACATTATGCATTTTAATGTTGTTCAAAAAACAACAACAAATGATTAACTTGCGTTTGATACTTTATTTGAACCAATTATTATTGCCTCATTGCTATCACATGAAATTTAAGTCATTTTTGTTCACTTAGATTTGTTTTTATATATAAAGCATCATAAGACCCCACCCACCTCATTTGATTGGCGGATATTCTGCAGCGGGATCCACACGTATCCGACCATGGTGTCCCAGATCAGGCCTTTATTCCACACCTCCACAGTGAGACCCAGATCCAGCCGATTTATCTCACTAGACAGAAAGAGAGAGAAAATAAAAAGGCAGAGCAAGAGTTAGATGAAGATAAATGCACGTGTCAGAGCGAAACAGGATCAATGGGGTTCTCTTTGTGCTAGAAAGGCTATAGATAGGAATTTGCATAATAATTTCATGTTTTAGTAGGTTATTTCAATGTATTCTAGTATCTTTACAAGCTGCTTAATTAATAAAATTGAATTTAAAAAAAAACTAAATTATTGGAATTTTATATTATCCTATGAATGAAAGCGTTATAGGTTCAAAAGATATGTTTGGAGGGGATATTTGTTTTTAATGACCCTGAAAGTTCAATTAAACCATCAAGATATGAGGAACGTGTTATATTATTTACCTGTCACTTCCCTTTTTGATCATTGACATTAAAATGCACTATACAAACTTAAATGGTTGTAATTCCAGAATGCTTTGGAATATAGACCTAAGTTTGGTCTTGTTTTAAAGAAGACAACCAGCAGATTATTACTGAAGTGAAATCACTTCAAAAAATGTAAGTATGAAAAAGTTATGAAAGTTATAATTTACATTAAATAAAATTAATATATTTTATTAATATAAAATAAATATTTTACAAAATATGTTTTACTATAAAATACTATAAAATTATATATATATATATAACCAAGTTGTGTTCCAAATTTAAAGTTGATATCTCAAAAAATGAAGTTCCCATGAGATTTTGTTTAGGTGTAGTACCAAAAATGGCCATCGGGTGCCATTGAATTCCATTGAATTTAATTGTATGCATTCTGCCATAACAAATTAATAAATTTCTATCCAAATATCACTTCTGACACTAAATATGGAACTTTGAGACTCAGACCTTTCCGACAATATGTGTTTTGTCAAGATTAGAAAAGGTTTTGATAATAAATTATGAAAGATGATGCCCAAAAGGGGAGGGGCCTAATAAAAAAATACTGTTTCTATGGTAACGCAACGTCCAATTTCAAATTGGTTTTCACAGGATGAATTCCGAGTTCGTAAGCTTTCAAATGATACCTAATTTATGATAAAAACTAAAATGTGGGATATAATAATAAAAAATTCATATATTTATCTATATAATATATTATACTTTTTAGAGGACTTCTTACCTTACATTTTAAAATATAATTTTATCTTTTTTTATTGACAAATGCTAATTATGTTTTATTATGAACTTTTAGCACTAAAACCAAAGTTTCAATTATTAAAAGTGTGTGTGTCGACTTTTTGTGCGAAGGTCAGAAACTCCTGTAATGACGTCGATTTTTTTGAGGCGCACTCTTGTCATAAATTCATATATTACTGTTCATTCATAATTTGTAAGAAAAAGCAGCGCTTAAATTTCTATTTAGGAGTCTTAGCTGCAGTAACACGTCTCTGTCCATGCGGGGGCGCTCATGTCGAGTGCAGAATGAATGGGAGTCAATGGGGTTTCACCCCCAGAATTCCACTTTTCTCAGGATGTAATTTTTTGTATGTAATTTTTTTTTCCGATAAATGAATATTTCAAAATATAAAATAAAAACTGACGAAAAACGCTTCAACCATGTCATGAGTGTTGGATAGTTTGTCCACCAGAGGGCGCTCTACACCATCCCTGCTAACCACAAAGCTAGCTAATGCCACTATCATCAGTGGAAGACCACTAACATTAATATTAATGAGCTTTGGTTCCTCTGTTCTGTGGCGACAATAAAAGAAACAAGTTTCTTATTAAAATGCATTATCATATTATTTTAGTTAAAACTCATACATAACTACAAATAACTAATGTTAGTGAAATCTGTTAATGTTTTGATGGGCGTTTCTGAAAAAAAATAAAAATAATAATCGGCCGATATATCGGAATATTGGATTTTAAAACCAACAAATAATATATGTTATTTTATTAACATATATTATTCGGGCTCTGATATATGTAGCTAGAAATATATATATATATATATATGAAGAGTTCAGATGCAAAAGCCTCTAAATGTCATTTGAAATTTTCTTCTAAAATGATCATTTTTATCAAACTTGTATATTTATGTTCAGTAATTTCACTTAAATGACAATTAATAGGTAATCTTCATTGCCATTTAAGTGAAATTACTGAACTTAAATATACAAGCTTGATAAAAATGATCATTCTAGAAGAAAATTTCAAATGGCACTTAGAGGATTTTGCATCTGAACTCTTCATTTATATATATATATATATATATATATATATATATATATATATACATGTATATAGACACGTAATGAACTGCTAAACGAGTGTATAAAGGGAAAAGGAAATTTAACAAAGGATGAATGAAAGTTCATAAAGACAGTGAGATGTTTTGTGGTTAGAAAGTAAAAGGCTTTTCCTCAACATCATCGAGACTGGCGTGGAGCCGAGCGCTGCGTGGGTGAAGAGCTCGTTAGGAGTCAAGATTTGATGTTATCGAGAAACATTTGCATTTGTTGTTCATCTGGGTTGATCGTTGGCACCACACTGAGAGGATTTCACTAAACTGCTTTACATAATTACATCACTGCAAATAGGAAACAAAACATGGCCAGGAGAAATCTGCCTCATATCTAATTTGAAAAACAGCAGGAAACATTGTTAGAAAGAAAACCATGAGAGGAGAACAGACACGCCATTTACATTTCTGAGTGGATTCAAGGATTTCAAGTATTACTTATGTGGTAAAATGTGTTTTTAAGCAATAAAAATGCAGATATTTTAGATATTTGTATTATTATAGGCCACAAACGACCTTGTAACCAATGAGATTAAGGTGTGACCGTCAACCAGTGGATCTCTGAGTGAGTGAGTGGAGGCGGGGCTCATTTGCATATTCATAGAACCATGCATACTAAATGAGGCAAGGGTGTCGAATTACATTCAAGCCATTTTAAGACATGAAGTAATTATTTTCAAGGGATAAAATTTTTGACTACAGGGAGACTTCAATAAATGTAATATTTAAAGTAAAAGCTGTCAAAGCGATTAATCGCGATTAATCGCATCCAACATAAAAGTTTGTGTTTACATAACATATGTGTGTGTAGTGTGTATAATTATTTTATATATATATATATACACACACATGCTTGTATATATATTTTCATGTATATTCTGTATATAGATTTATATATAATTTATATTATATATAAATATAAATATTTTATATATAAATAATATTTTTTTCTTAAATATACATGCATGTGTGTTTTTTATATATATACAAAATAATTATACACAGTGCCCACACATATATTTTGTAAATAGAAACTTTTATTTTGGATGCGATTAATCGCGATTAATCGTTTTGACAGCCCTAATTTAAAGCTATATAAAGCTATACTAATAAGCAATAATATTTCAGTTATATAAAAAGCGTTGCTCATACATCATATTCATCACTTAAAGGGATACTCCACTTTTTTTGGGAAATAGGCTCATTTTACCACTCCCCCAGAGTTAAACAGTCGAGTTTTACCGTTTTCAAATCCATTCAGTCGATTTTCTGATATTTAGAAGAATATCCATATAACCAGACAGTTTCTGGTCCCATTGACTTCCATAGTATATATTTTTTCCTACTATGGAAGTCAATGGGACCAAAAACTGTCTGGTTACGGATATTCTTGTAAATATCAGAAAATCGACTGAATTGATTCGAAAATGGTAAAACTCAACTGTTTAACTCTGGGGGAGTGGTAAAATGAGCCTATTTCCAAAAAATAACTAGAGTATCCCTTTAAGGCACGATACTACAGGTTATTATTTAAATGTAACTTTAAATATGCAAATGAGGCATTCTATTTTGAAACATGCACTAATTTGCATACATTTCCAGAACAGAAATCTGAACGCTGGAAACAGATACTTGATTGCTTTTGTCGACATATTATAGTTGCATTTTACCATTTAAAACATACATCACAGCATACCGTTTCATTTTTACAGTTTACAGTATTTATGTACAGTATTCAGTGTGTAATATCCTATTCTGAACACGTATTCTCTGCAGAGCCGCGTTACGCAGGAACAGCCGTTCTGCACCAGCGCAGACGCTTATCAATGAACGAGAGAGAGAGAGATATGAATGAACACGCTGGCGAAAGAGGGAGATAAAGTGAAGATGACAGCGATAGAGCCAAGCAATCAGACGGGAGATACTGAGCGAGCCAAAGCAGGAGAACAGACTCGACCGCATGAAAGCGTGACTTCATACTCACGGAAAAGAAATGTAATGGACAGCAGATGGAGATGTTTCAGACTTTCTCTCCACTAGACTTTCAAATCTCAGATTCGCCAAGATGCAATCAAAAGTCTCATCAAATCAAATGATCTGAGCTGATATCCACATTAATGTTAGAGATAATTCAGTTATATTTATAGAATGAGTGTAAATAAGTTAAAAAAGTGATGCATATATTAGGGCTGCACAATTATGACAAAAATCATAATTGTTGATTATTGCCTTGAAATTATAATTGTGATTATTAATTACGATTATCACAATTTAAACTGAATGATGTTTTGAACAGCTTTATGCCATTGTTTGAGGAGACTGCATACCATATTATTATATCAAAATTAGGGCTGTGCAAAAGTTAATTGCGATTAATCGCATCCAAAATAAAAGTCTGTGTTTACATAATATATTTGTGTGTGCTGTATATAATTATTTTGTATATATAAATACCTATGCATGCATGTATATATTTAAGAATTATTTGCGCTTAAACTCTGTATATATATATATAAATACATAATCTATATTATATAAATAGAAATATTTTATATAGGAATAACACATTTTCTTAAACATATACATGCATGTGTGTGTATTTATATATACAAAATAATTATATACGGCACACTCAAATATATTATGTGAACACAGACTTTTATTTTTGGTGATTAATCGCAATTAACTTTTGCACAGCCCTAATCAAAATATACCAGCTGAAAACTCCTGAAAAACTTTTCATTGCTTTTCTATGGTTTAATGCTAATTATAATTATAATGTTACACGAACTAAAATTAAAACAATTTGGAAAAAACCCTTAAGATAAGCTGTAGAAAAAAAAAACACATTTTAATCACCCAGAATGTAAGAGTTTTTGTAATTGTGCCTTTGAACGATTACACATCCATAATTGTAATCGAGATTACAAATTCGATTAATTGTGCAGCCCTAGCATATATGATGTGTAGAGAATTTAACCTCTGGAGCTCTTTGGTCATTTTTTAACATTCGAAACGTTTTACTTTTATTTTTTAGAATTTTTTACTTAATCGAAATTGTGAAACTCTGTAAATGTTTTGGCACCTGTCATGTGAACACTGATTTGAGAAGGTTAAATGGTCTTGAAAAAATAGTCACACTTGTATTGTTCGTCAAAAATCGGTGCATTGGAAATGAATGGGAGAGGAATTTCCTCTAGTGGAAGCGTTTGGTACTGCAGCCCAACACAGTGTGCAGTGCGTCTTTGCAGTGTGCTCATGTTTTTACTGGCTTCTGACCTCAATGGACTGAACTGGAAAAATGAACATGACACTTCAAGTAAAGTGTTACCCAACTTTGTTTTATCCTGATTTAGTTGTAAATGACGTGCAGATGAAGAGGAAATATAGACATATGAAGGACTCACAACATGAAGTCCTGCTCCCAGCTGGGTTGGCTGCCCCGTACCGCGATGGTCGTACTCTTCACATTCTGAACCTTCAGAGTCACATACGTGTTGAATTTCTCTGCATGAGCAAAAGGAATAGGAAATATCAGTCATAACATTCATGTACAGTGTGTTTTAACTCAGCTTTAAACTCAAGAGTTCGCCCTAATCTAATAATATCTATCTATCTATCTATCTATCTATCTATCTATCTATCTATCTATCTATCTATCTATCTATCTATCTATCTATCTATCTATCTATATCCATCTATCCATCCATCCACCCATCCATCCATCCATCCATCATCTACATCCATATATCCATCCATCCATCATCTACATCCATATATCCATCCATCCATCTATCCATCCATCCATCCATCCATCCATCCATCCATCCATCATCTACATCCATATATCTATCCATCCATCCATCCATCCATCCATCATCTACATCCATATATCCATCCATCCATCCATCCATCCATCCATCCATCCATCCATCATCTACATCCATATATCTATCCATCCATCCATCCATCCATCCATCCATCCATATATCCATCCATCCATCCATCCATCCATCCATCCATCCATCCATCCATCCATCCATCATCTACATCCATATATCCATCCATCCATCATCTACATCCATATATCCATCCATCCATCTATCCATCCATCCATCCATCCATCCATCCATCCATCATCTACATCCATATATCTATCCATCCATCCATCCATCCATCCATCATCTACATCCATATATCCATCCATCCATCCATCCATCCATCCATCCATCCATCCATCATCTACATCCATATATCTATCCATCCATCCATCCATCCATCCATCCATCCATATATCCATCCATCCATCCATCCATCCATCCATCCATCCATCCATCCATCATCTACATCCATATATCCATCCATCCATCTATCCATCCATCCATCCATCCATCCATCCATCCATCCATCCATCCATCATCTACATCCATATATCCATCCATCCATCTATCCATCCATCCATCCATCCATCCATCCATCCATCATCTACATCCATATATCTATCCATCCATCCATCCATCATCTACATCCATATATCCATCCATCCATCCATCCATCCATCCATCCATATATCCATCCATCCATCCATCCATCCATCCATCCATCCATCATCTACATCCATATATCTATCCAGCCATCCATCCATCCATCTATCCAGCCATCCATCCATCCATCATCTACATCCATATATCTATCCATCCATCCATCCATCCATCCATCCATCCATCCATCCATCCATCATCTACATCCATATATCCATCCATCCATCCAACCATCCATCCATCCATCCATCCATCCATCCATCCATCCATCCATCCATCCATCCATCCATCCATCCATCATCTACATCCATATATCCATCCATCTATCCATCCATCCATCCATCCATCATCTACATCCATATATCCATCCATCCATCCATCATCTACATCCATATATCCATCCATCCATCCATCCATCATCTACATCCATATATCCATCCATCCAACCATCCATCCAGCCATCCATCCATTCATCATCTACATCCATATATCTATCCAGCCAGCCATTCATCCATCCATCCATCCATCCATCATCTACATCCATATATCCATCCATCTATCCATCCATCCATCCATCCATCCATCCATCCATCCATCCATCCATCCATCATCTACATCCATATATCTATCCAGCCAGCCATCCATCCATCCATCCATCCATCATCTACATCCATATATCCATCCATCCAACCATCCATCCAGCCATCCATCCATCCATCATCTACATCCATATATCTATCCAGCCAGCCATCCATCCATCCATCCATCCATCCATCCATCATCTACATCCATATATCCATCCATCTATCCATCCATCCATCCATCCATCCATCCATCCATCCATCATCTACATCCATATATCCATCCATCCATCCATCCATCCATCCATCCATCCATCCATCATCTACATCCATATATCCATCCATCCAACCATCCATCCAGCCATCCATCCATCCATCATCTACATCCATATATCTATCCATCCATCCATCCATCCATCCATCCATCCATCATCTACATCCATATATCCATCCATCTATCCATCCATCCATCCATCCATCATCTACATCCATATATCCATCCATCCATCCATCCATCCATCCATCCATCCATCATCTACATCCATATATCCATCCATCCAACCATCCATCCAGCCATCCATCCATCCATCATCTACATCCATATATCTATCCAGCCATCCATCCATCCATCCATCCATCCATCCATCTACATATCTATCATCTACATCCATCCATCTGAGAAGTCATGAGTGATGTTGGTTTACTCACCCTGGGGTCCATCATACTTCGCCTTCTTCACTGTGGATAACAAACAGAGGAGTAACAGTTAGCATCAGACGAATGAGCAAATAAAAGAACAAAGACAGAGTTCATCCCGAACACAATGAAACAAGATTTTGGTGTTTGTACGTTCAAAAAAAGTGTATTTGACCGATAAACTGTCCCACTGTGAGAGGAAAACTATACATATGTGAATATTCAGAAGAAGACGAGCTCATGAATTATAGATGAAGTCTCTCCATACAGAAGTGAGGGGATTTCTTCACACTCTCTCTCTCTCTGGACAGAGATGACGTGTGTGTGTGTGTGTGTGTGTGTGTCTGCATTATTGATGCCCGCTGTAGCGCATGGCATGCATTGCAGAGGAACATTAATATTCAAACCCACTCCGAACGCCCATCCGACCCACCCAAGCTCATCTCCTCTCCTCTTCCTCAGAACACACATTACAAGAGGAAGCGAGTGTGTTTTAAAGCCATGAGTCAGCCGGACTCTACACACACACACACAGAGACACAAACACACACTGCTGGTCCTCTATAAATGCTTTGTGTGGTTTTCATCTTCACTCTTATCTAAAGTGAGTTGCATTCTGGGTAATCATTCCTCTAGTGCTGTAGTGATTCTGATTCCGGCCAATAAAACCATTTGAAGAGATTAGAGCCTCGAGGAGAGCGCCGGCGTTAGTTACTCAAGAGAGCTCACACCAGCACTGCAGGATATGACATCAGAGAAGGATGAAGATTGAGCAGATGTTGCGAGACGGATCAATATATTATGTCCAGGGTCAACTTGACCCACAGCACACAGAAACACTGATTAAACTAAGAGGGTTAACTTTACTATATTAGGGCTGGGTAATAAATATGGATTTCTCGATATTAATCGATTCTCATTTGTACGAACCGATATCGATTCTTAAATCTCAAGAATCGATTAGTCATCCTGTTTCATTTGAACGAATGGATCATTGTATCGCGGCTGCGCGCATCCAAAAAATCGCAATAATCTTTGTCCTTTATTACTATTGATATGAAACAAAGTTTCAATTTTCAAATTACGTCCATTTTCTTTAGAAATTCAAAAACATAAATGACGTTTTGGCGCTGTGGCGTGAGATCGCTCTGGAGCAGCTGATCTCTCTTCCAGGTTCATAATACCAGTCACAGCGCCAAATAAACATGAATGAGCATCTGAAAGTGTGTTAAAGATAGAGGACAACTTATCCAAATCCACATCATGACACATTGATTCACTCAATCAGCGTTTCAACCGTGGAAAGACGGTCGGTGGATAAATGGATGGATGATGGGTGGATTGATGGATGGATGAAGAACCGCTGAAGAACAGATGAAGAACAGATGAAGAACCGACGAAGAACCGATGAAGAACCGACGAAGAACAGACGAAGAACCGATGAAGAACAGATGAAGAACTGATGAAGAACCGATGAAGAACCGTTGAAGAACCGACAAAGAACTGATGAAGAACCGATGAAGAACAGACGAAGAACCGATGAAGAACCGACAAAGAACAGATGAAGAACTGATGAAGAACAGACGAAGAACTGATGAAGAACCGATGAAGAACCGACAAAGAACTGATGAAGAACCGATGAAGAACCGATGAAGAACAGACGAAGAACCGATGAAGAACCGACGAAGAACCGATGAAGAACAGATGAACTGATGAAGAACCGATGAAGAACAGATGAAGAACTGATGAAGAACCGATGAAGAACCGACAAAGAACTGATGAAGAACCGATGAAGAACAGACGAAGAACCGATGAAGAACCGACAAAGAACCGATGAAGAACAGATGAAGAACAGACGAAGAACTGATGAAGAACCGATGAAGAACCGACAAAGAACTGATGAAGAACCGATGAAGAACAGACGAAGAACCGACGAAGAACAGATGAAGAACCGATGAAGAACAGATGAAGAACCGATGAAGAACAGATGAAGAACAGATGAAGAACAGACGAAGAACTGATGAAGAACCGATGAAGAACCGACAAAGAACTGATGAAGAACCGATGAAGAACAGACGAAGAACCGACGAAGAACAGATGAAGAACCGATGAAGAACAGATGAAGAACCGATGAAGAACTGATGAAGAACCGACAAAGAACTGATGAAGAACCGATGAAGAACAGACGAAGAACCGACGAAGAATTGATGAAGAACAGATGAAGAACCGATGAAGAACAGACGAAGAACAGACGAAGAACTGATGAAGAACCGATGAAGAACAGACGAAGAACCGATGAAAAACCGACAAAGAACCAATGAAGAACAGATGAAGAACAGATGAAGAACTGATGAAGAACCGACAAAGAACAGACGAAGAACCGACGAAGAATTGATGAAGAACCGATGAAGAACAGATGAAGAACAGATGAAGAACCGATGAAGAACCGACAAAGAACCAATGAAGAACAGATGAAGAACAGATGAAGAACCGACGAAGAACAGATGAAGACCTGATGAAGAACGGATGAAGAACCGATGAAGGACCGACGAAGAACCGATGAAGAACAGATGAAGACCTGATGAAGAACGGATGAAGAACCGATGAAGGACCGACGAAGAACCGATGAAGAACTGACGAAGAACAGATGAAGAACTGATGAAGAACTGATGAAGAACCGATGAAGAACCGATGAAGGACCGATGAAGAACCGATGAAGAACTGACGAAGAACCGATGAAGAACAGATGAATAACTGATGAAGAACAGACGAAGAACAGATGAAGACCTGATGAAGAATGGATGAAGAACCGATGAAGGACCGACGAAGAACCGAAGGACCGACGAAGAACCGATGAAGAACTGACGAAGAACAGATGAAGAACCGATGAAGAACTGATGAAGAACCGCTGAAGAACCAAAAAACGTCTTAGCCGTGCAGCTCCGCCTCAGACTGAGTTACGGCGAGGTGTGCAGATCCATCATCTGGTGTTTCAGTGAGTCCAGTTAAACAGACCCCAGTAATATATATCAGCACACAGGCAGATCAATGAAGAGGATCCCAGAACCCAGGAAACTACTGCTTAATAATAGCTCAAAATCATAAATCACGGCCAATATAAATAATTCAGAGTTGGATCCGTTGCCCACAAACAACACATCGTAATCAATGACTCCCAGACCCCATTTATTCACCACAGAGGAAAACAACCAGCGGACTGAGGAAGAGAATCAAGCCAAGAAGATAAAACAATTCACAGATGCAGCGCTAGTGTGTGTGTGTGCATTTAACAACACAAGAACGCTTGAAAATGTTTCAGCTGAACACTGAGAAATAATGTGTGTGAAATCGAATGGGCCTTTTGAATGGGTTTTATACACGAGGCAAATGCTATAGTTTCTCCTTTATAACTGAGTCTGAGAACTCCATTATATCTCCATTGATTCAGAAGCTTCTCCTAAAACACAAAACGAGTCACAAATGTCATAAAGTACGAGTTTAGAGTTGAAGAATCAATATGAACAGCAGAATTTGTTGAGAAACGTTTGAGTTCATATCGAGATTTCTGCCTTTCTCATCAATTCAAGCGTTAGTGTTCTAGTTATTATGAAGTCCATAAAACCGCTTGAGGGAAAGTTGTGAAATTTGGCAACGGAAGTGAATCAATCAAAACTAACTTTATCTGGACAATAACTTTATTGTAGAGCTGCTGTAAAGCCTAAAAAGTCAGTTACTGTAATTTCTATTATCACAGTAAAGCTGCTTTGAAACAATCTATATCGTTAAAGAAGTAGTTTACTTTAAAAAAAAAAAAACTTTTGCTGATAATTTACTCACCCCCATGTCATCCAAGATGTCCATGTCTTTCTTTCTTCAGTCGAAAAGAAATGAAGGTTTTTGATGAAAACATTCCAGGGGTGCGTTTATTATTATATCTTTACTTGACATGGACATACAATTACACTGGACGAACCATATGCATTTGTTTTAGTGATTATATACACTAAAACATGCTAATTTTCAACACCTGTCCACAGGAGGCTTTTAAAAATAAAATGAAATACAGTAACAAGGAAGAAAATAAAATAAATATTAATTAAAAAAACTAAAAAAATTATAAATTAAAAAAAATTTTTTTTTTTAAAAATTAAAATAAATAAATAAATTTTTAAAAATAATAAAAAAATAGTAAAAAAAATAAAAATAAAAAAGCATGTTTCCCAAAAGCATCGTTAGCCAACGAAAACCATCCTTCGCAAAGTTGTGTTGTTTGAACGACAGGTTAGAGGCATCGTTTCTATATTGCAACACATTTGGACGTAATAAATCCTTATCTTGAGCAAAATAAGCACGATGACATTCAGTACAACCAGTGCCTTTTATTTAGAATACATACAAATGTCATTTACCCCATTTGGTTTTTCAAAAGATTTGAAGTAACGTGTTTGAAGAGTGCAAACGTGCTCTACTATGTAAGAACGAGCCAAATATTGAGTCTGGTAAAAAAGCAGAACAACTGAGAACAATTAGAAATAGTCCTCAGATGACATGTCTGTAATTTATATAAAACAAATCTCGCGTTAATTGGATCTCTACTAAAGCACGTGCGAAACCAACGCGGTTGGACGATACTTTGCGACAGTGGGTTTCGGGAAACAGTCGTGACTAGCTAGTTGATTTCTCCAACGATGGTAGTGAAATAGCAAACTATGTCGTACGGGGAACACACCCCAGGATTTTCTCCATATAATGGACTTCAATGGGGACCAAACGGTTCAAGGTCCAAATGAGAGTTTCAGTGCAGCTCAAAGGGCTTTAAACGATTCCAGACGATGATTAAGGGTCTTATCTAGTGAAACGAGCGCTCATTTAATAAATAAATAACAAAGTTTAAGTATTATAAGCTCAACATGACTCTCACGTTTGTGACTCTCCTGTTCGAACTCGTTCATCAAAATGAACAAATCTTTTTCAAGTCAATTCGTTCATTTTGTTCATTGAATGAACCAAATGACTCGGGAAAAGACTCGTTCATTTTGATGAACGAGTTCGAACAGGAGAGTCACAAACGTGAGAGTCATGTTGAGCTTATAAAACTTAAACTTTGTTATTTATTTATTAAATGAGCGATCGTTTCACTAGATAAGACCCTTATTCATCGTCTGGTGTCGTTTAAAGCCCTTTGAGCTGCACTGAAACTCTCATTTGGACCTTGAACCGTTTGGACCCCATTGAAGTCCATTATATGGAGGAAAATCCTGGAATGTTTTCATCAAAAACCTTAATTTCTTTTCGACTGAAGAAAGAAAGACATGGACATCTTGGATGACATGGGGTCGAGTAAATTATCAGCAAAAGTTTTTTTTTAAAGTGAGCTACTCCTTTAAAAAAGCATAATGAGCAATGAAACTCCTGATAAAGGAGTTTCTGCTTTTTCCAGAGAAGTTTGACTGAAACCCGGAGGAGTGATGTTATCCGCCCATGCCGACTGCTAAAGCGTGTTCAACATTACATAAGTGTGAAACACTCCTACATTGAGCTTTCGTAGAGGGATGCCAACACCACCGACACCACCGTTATATCACACAACAGCAGAAACGGTTGAGGTATTATGCAATGCATTCATTTAAGAGGTGTTCAGAAACCATTACACAAACTGTTAAAGGTTTTATAGGCATGTGGGTCTGACGATACCCAACACAAGACTCTCTGCTTGATTCAATCATGCTCCACACACACACACACACACTCTCCTGTAATGAACATCGACCCCACACCTCTGTCATGACCGACAGCACATCAAGAATAAGAGTTTCATTCGTCTCAGAGCAATAAACCCATGACCCTTTCCCAAGCAGCCGCTGTGCCTTTACTCAGGGGCTCGCTCTAAATCACAGCTCCTGATTCACTGCACAGGGAGCGAGAGAGGATTGAGACCCACACCAGGGAATATATAGACCTTATGTAGCCCCGCCCCTTTTCAGCGTTGCGCTCGTTGTCTTTTGACTTCCGGTCTGTATTTCCACAGCGATCTTGCATAGATATGAATGAACTGCTCGTAAAAAAATTCCCGTTCGACATTTGTTATGACATCTGCTTTATGATAAACATTACAATGCTCGTGATAACTTTTAACTTTTGTTAACTCTACAATAAGTAAATCCACTTCACCAGCTAACAGCGATGCCATAGAAATATACAGAACCGGAAGTTCAAAGACAATTTTCTAAAGATGACAGCACCCGCACGTTTCTCTGGTGCATAAGGTCTATAAACACTCACCTATTAATAGGAACACCTGTTAATGCAATTATCTAATCAACCAATCACATGGCAGTTGCTTCAATGCATTTTGGGGTGTGGTCCTGGTCAAGACAATCTCCTGAACTCCAAACTGAATGTCAGAATGGGAAAGAAAGGGGATTTAAGCAATCTTGAGCGTGGCATGGGTTTTTATATTAATTAACTTATACACACACACCCAGAACAAAAATACAAAATACAGTATAGACACATATTGATGTCTTTCGCATCATTACAACTTAGCATATCTCAATTTGTACAGGACTCACATCCTCAAGATTAATGAACATAAAAAAATAATATTAAAAAAATAATAAAATGAATAAATACATAAAAAAACACACACATATTAAGTATTAAGGCCTCCTAATACAAATACATCCTACAATCTCACATATCTTCAATTGTCTCTTTAAACAGGTCACTATCCTCTTTCTCTATGAATGATCTAAAGGGATTCCAAACATCCTCAAAAGTGTTACCCTTTCCTTTAATAATATATGTTATTTTGAGCGTGGCATGGTTGTTGGTGTCTGAGTATTCCACAATCTGCTCAGTTACTGGGATTTTCACACACAACCATTTCTAGGGTTTACAAAGAATGGCGTGAAAAAGGAAAATGAAAATGGGCGAAAATGCCTTGTTGATGCGAGAGGTCAGAGGATAACGGGCCGACTGATTCAAGCTGATAGAAGAGCAACTTTGACTGAAATAACCACTCGTTACAACCGAGGTATTCAGTGAGGACACAACACACACAACCTTGATGCGGATGGGCTACAACAGCAGAAGACCCCACCGGGTACCACTCATCTCCACTACGGATAGGACAAAGAGGACACAATTTGCATAATCGGACAGTTGAAGACTGGAGAAACGTTGCCTGGTCTGATTTTGAGTCAGAATTTGGCGTAAACAGAATGAGAACATGGACCCATCATGCCTTGTTCCCACTGTTGGGCTGGTGGTGGTGGTGTAATGGTCAGTGGTGGAATGTAACGAAGTACAAATACTTCGTTACTTTACTTAAGTACATTTTTCACGTATCTTTACTCTACTTAAGTAGAATAAATAGTGCATACTTTTTACTTTTACTTCGTTACATTTTGCAGCAATTATTCTACTTTCTACTTCGCTACATTTCTACAACTTCTGTTACATTTTCGTTACATTATCTGATCAGTTTTTCCTGACCGTCCGTCCGTTCGTTTGTCTCACCAGTGACGTTTGGTTGCCATAGATACATCAACTAAATGCGTCTCGCAGGCAGTGTGTTTATCATGCCATTTATACGCGAAAATTTGATTTTACGTGGATAAGAAACACACCGTGTGTAATATACGTTTGGTTAGGATTATGGCAAGCCAAGAGGTTCAGAATTACACCATAAATTAATCTCGTTTACTGCCAAACACAGTTATTAACATATAGTAAGGATAAGCATGGTTTATATTGATAAATTGCAAGCTTTTTTCAGAAATGGTGACATTTTTTCCATCATTATTGAACATCATTATAGGAGTATTAGGTTGAATGAGTTAGAATTAAATGTTTTATTAATCATTAGAAAATGGTCATTAAGAGAATCAATTGCTATGCAAGTACTTTTACTTTCAATACTTAAAGTACATTTAAAATCAGGTACTTTTTACTTAAGTATGGTTCTCATTGTGTTACTTCTACTTTTACTAAAGTAAATATTTATCTGGTTATTTGTACTTTTACTTAAGTACTGAGATTCAGTACTTCCTCCACCACTAGTAATGGTGTAATGGATGTTTTCTTGGCATTCTTTGGGCCCCTTAGTGCCAATTGGGCATCGTTTAAACGCCACGGCCTACCTGAGCATTGTTTCTGACCATGTCCATCCCTTTATGGCCACCATGTCTCCATCCTCTGATGGCTACTTCCAGCAGGATAATGCACCATCAACCATCTCAAATTGGTTTCTTGAACATGACAATGAGTTGACTGTAGTAAAATGGCCGCCACAGTCACCAGATCTCAACCCAATAGAGCATCTTTGGGATGTGGTGGAACGCTGGATGTGCATCCCACAAATCTCCATCAACTGCAAGATGCTATCCTATCAATATGGGCCGACATCTATAAAGAATACTCGTTGAATCAATGCCACGTAGAATTAAGGCAGTTCTGAAGGCGAAACACAGTATTAGTGTGTGTTCCTAATAATCCTTTAGGTGAGTGTAGATTAAGTTTGATTTTTAGGATGAAATATGTGTGCTTTACTGGTGAGTGTGTGTTATATACCTTACTGGTGCGGCACAGATTCAGAATAATCCGTCCGGAGCTAAATCAGCCTTTCTAGATTACATTTTTTGGCTTTTTAAAGATGCATTGGATGCTTAAGAGACTATATATGACTGATATGCAGTTGCAGTCCAGAACACATATTGCTTTCAGAGCATGCACACACAACGCACTGACACAAACCTGCACTGTGACTGTACTGGTCACAACCCATCTGCGTTTATTATCGACATCGCTAACGTGGGAGAAGCCGAAGAGACGTGACGCCCTGAAAGATCCCACCGGTTGGAGCGTGACCAGAATGATCTTCACCAGAAATGTCATTTCATCAAGCTCACACACCCACACACCCACACAGGATTCCCTCACGAGCTCATTTCGCACGCCGCTCTGGAGATTTCCCACAGTGCACTGAGCAAACTAACACATTTCAACATGTCCTATCCTCAAAGTACTGCGACGTTTTAACACAGTCAGCATTCAATTCTAATATCCACTGGTTGATTAACAGGCGAATGAATATAAACACTAAAAAGAAGACAAACACCAATGAAAAACTGCATTAGAAAGACAAAGCTTCTCTTTTTTGACGTGCATCATGGTAAAACGCCTGTGGCAACATTCCCTTATAAAACCATGATATGTACCATGATATTTAAAGATATGGTGCATGTCCAAAAAATGTCCTATAAAACACAGTGACGGCCGGCGTACCCCATTTTTTGGACATGCACCATATCTTTATGGTAAATCAAGGGATTGTGCATCAATACGATTGTACTATTATGGTGCATGTCCAAAAAATGGGGTATGCCATCACTACACCACTGAACATGCACCATAATAGTGCAATGGTTTTCATGCACTATCCTTTGAATTAAATGCCATGATATTGTCCAATGGTGCTATAACAGTACTTTGCATGAAGGATACCATGCATTTACTCAGCAATCAAAATGCCATGGCACTTATTTGTAAAGTACTATGCAAAATACCATGCCAAAGTCCCATGAATATGGTGATGATGATAGTACTTATTATAGTAAGGCACTCGTTAAGTAATTTGGCAGAGGACATTCTGTCCCAACAAAGGGCAAATATAAGCCTCCACTCACCCCCGACGCACAGCAGAGACATCGCGCCGCGTCGCGTCGACCTCCGCCGGAACGGGACAGTCCGTTTACGTGCTGTGATTTGACTCAGCCGCTTTCCCTCAACACACAGCCATGACTACAGCCTTTTCTAAAACAATCGCGTATTAAACAGAGTGACAAACAGAAAATGTTGACGTGAAGCACTTTTCCTCTCAGTTTATCGGGCGTTTAGCGCACTGCCATCTTGCCTCAGCACCAGCGCCGCGCGGACAGCTCGCGCGCACCGGCGTGACGTCACGCTGATGAGAAGCAGACCGAGCATCCTCATCATCATCACGGGAGAATATAAAAATAAATAATGAAGAAAATACGTGGGACTCCCACACAATCCGCATGCGGAGGCGATTACATAACAGACATTGCAGAACAGAAGCATTCAAGTTTAATAATGCATGAAATACACATCATGATGGAATACAGATATATTTGGAGGCGTGTACATTATTAAAAGGATAATTTACACACACACAGACACACACACAAAATACCAGACAGGATTTCTCTGTCGTTTTGGATAACGCCTTGGCTAAATGGATAAATGTTCATTCATGTTGCATTCCCAATGTCTCATAAACTACGGGTTTATTTTACGCAGATATCATGGCAGCTATGGCAAGCCGTTTGGGCATATAAAAATACGCTCTTTCTTACTTACTTTACGAGTATGCCAGATGGAATAGCATTAATCAATCAATCAATAAATCAATCAATCTGTATTTATTAGGGCTGTCAAAACGATTAATCGCGATTAATCGCATCCAAAATAAAAGTTTGTGTTTACATAATATATGTGGGGGCACTGTGTATAATTATTTTGTATAAAAAATGCTGGGTTGTTTATTGGGTCAAATATGGACTAACCCAGCAGTTGGGTTAAAGTTTTACATTACATTTTTGACCCAACATTTCGGGTTTGTCCATATTTGACCCAACGTTGGGTTAAAACAACCCAGCATTTTTTAGAGTGTATATATATATATATATATATATATATATAACACATGCATGTATATTTAAGAAAAAAATATTATTTATATATATAAATCTATATACAGAATATACATGAAAATATTTCTTAAATATATACAAGCATGTGTGTGTATTTATATATATATATATATATATATATATATATATATATATATATATATATATATATATATATGAAGAGTTCAGATGCAAAAGCCTCTAAATGCCATTTGAAGTTTTCTTCTAAAATGACCATTTTTATCAAGCTTGTACATTTAAGTTCAGTAATTTCACTTAAATGACAATTAATATGTAATCTTCATTGCCATTTAAGTGAAATTACTGAACTTAAATATGCAAGCTTGATAAAAATGATCATTTTAGAAGAAAATTTCAAATGGCACTTAGAGGCTTTTGCATCTGAACTCTTCATATATATATATATATATCATGATTATACGCAGTGCATCCACATGTAAACACAAACTTTTATTTTGGATGCGATTAATCGCGATTAATCGTTTTGACAGCTCTAGTATTTATAGAGCACCTTGAAATCCAAAGTGGAGCTAATCAGGTAACGTTAGCTGCTAGCAGCTTCATCTTTCTAAGCTAGTCAACAACAAAACTATCAATAGCTTAAATCAAGTTAAATATGATCCAAGTGACACGACCTCATCGTCTAGTTTGTTATTCTGTGAGTTTTAATGACCAAAAAATAAATAAAAAAAATAGGCTACTTAGTGATTCCACGAGATAGTGGTAATAGATGTCTGATTAGTCCATATTTGGGGTCATTAATCCAGTTTTTGACCATTTCAAAGGGACACCTCTGTAACCCCGTATCCAGTAGCTTATTTAAGTTTGTGACATTTTTTGCTATCAAGAAACTTTGCTGATCTAGAGCGAGTTCTGTTCACAGGGGAATCCGTTTGTTATCCGTTTACCCTTCGATGACGCAAAAGTAGCGTTGGTCTATCGATTAAGCCAATTTGTTTTAATTGTGTTATTAAACAAACTTCCAAACTTGTGCGATTTTTTTTTAAACGTTGACAAAAAAAATATTGCAAAATGATGGCGTTTCCATTAACTGTTGTTATGCGACTAAAACGTCATTTTTTCATCTTTCGATTAGTCATTCCCAAACATCATAGCGACGGATGTTTTAGGTTTATATATATCCCAGCCACCGCACTGGCCATTATTAATGAGCTCTGTCTCGTATTCTGTCCAAACACACCGTGTCAGCTGACTGTAAATGCGTAAAAACTGTTTTGCCAAATATTTATTTTTCGAATTGCCTAAAAAACCTACTCATGCGAGTGTAAAAATGGGAGTTTTTGCGAAATTGACGTGTTTCCATTGGGCGTATTTTCAAATCGCAATTTCAACGCGGTAAACATAAAAATGTAAGATTCCATCGATAGTTTTACTGGTGTGCTTGAGGCGAAATTGGCTTGCCATACTGCTGCAGCTTTTCCATGAAGGTTTAATCTGACATCGTGTTCAGTGCTTTTTGTAATTTGCATAAATACATGTACACAATAGCGGCAATCAGCCAGATAGACAAGATCAAGTGGATATGAGACAACAGAGATCTCTTTTCTTGTTTTTGCATTAAATAAAACAATGTTTATGCAGGTATTACTTGCAAGATATGTTAAAAATGTCGTCAAATTCATTAATTGCACTAAAAATGAAAGATTGGAGTTTATACATGGACGAACTATGGTTATGTGCAGGGTGAATGAAGGTAAAGTAGGCCACTTTTTTTTAAAACGTGTAATTTAGATGTTTTTTTCTTTTCTTTATTACTTCTGTTAACTTTAAGGTCCAGATATAATATCAATTTGAACAGTTATATAACATATAATGTGTTATTTGCACAAGATATATACCAATAAACTCTTTGAGATCATGCACTCCAGACACATTACTTTTCATGTAAAGTGGGCCATCCCTAATTCATCAAAAATGATTTTGTGTCTTAATTAAAAACATGACTTATTAACACAACAAAAGTATTCCTAACAAAAAAGCACACAGTCTAGGCTATTATGAGTAAAACTCAATATATGTGTAAAAACAACTGGGTTGACATTAAATTGAATAATTCAGAAATCAGAATTAAAATTATGTTGGTTAACCTTTGAGAAGCTGAAACTGAATTTGTGTCTTGTAATATAACAATTTTCTATCTATACAGAGGAGGTATAGCCTACTTTAAATGTATAGACCATTTCACAAGATGTAAACAACATTGGTCCAGAAGCACTTCCTGTTTCAGTTTGTAACTGTTTTCTTTATTTCACATGTAAAGAAAACATCTCAAAGATGTTTGTTTAACTTTTTGATTCAGTTTTAAATGTTCTGTTGGTTGTATTTTATCCCAGCTTTTATGTAGTGTTAAAAAAATGAACAAGGAAGTGCTTCTGGACCAGTGTTGTTTACATCTTGTGAAATGGTCTAGAAATTAATAAGGCATCTTTGAGTAAACTTCGAGTATCATTTGAGTTTCCCGGGCTGAGTTTCCTGGTTTTTGATAATCAAAATATGGTCACCCTAATCTTGGAACAAAGAAACTCACAGGTTTAGAACAACTTGAGGGTGAGTTAATGATGACATAATTTAATTAATTTTTTTTTTTTTTTGCGTGAACTTTCGCTTTTAAGACCGGATGTTGTGCGCCTGTACTTACAGGAGCAGGATACTGACATTGCGCGTGATTTGTTTACTTATTCATCGGGTGCGCGCCTTAGTCCAAGATGGCTACTGGAGACAATAGCGGTCGGGTTCCGTGTTTAAATTTCTCCGGACACGGACCTTTGGGTAATAGCCAACCGAGCAACAGTCCTTACGCCTTGGCTGCGAGTCCCGGAGGATCCGTCGGAGGCAATGGAGGCTCTCACGGCGTAACGAGACGCTCAAACCCTCAAACGGGGCCCGCGGGAATGGAAAGCCCCGGTGTCGCGTCTGGACCTCCGCCGAATCTGATGAACTCTCTCCCGGCTGCGGCAGCGGTGATGGGCCCGCTGGCTCCGCCCGCCTCGAATATGACCGGAAGCCCGTCTAACGCAGTCGTGACACCGGCCACACACTCGTCTCTGTCCGCAGCTGCCGTGCTCGTGTACCGGGAGCCCGTTTATAACTGGCAGGCGACGAAAAGCACCGTTAAAGAGAGATTTGCGTTCTTGTTCAATAATGAAGTGCTGAGTGATGTTCACTTTCTAGTGGGTAAAGGGATGGGAGTCCAGCGGATACCTGCACACAGGTGATTAATTAACGCACTGAGGATATTATTACTCCATCAAACTATTCAGATTAAAGTTCTGTCATCTCATACACACACACTCACACACATGTACGCAGACACATTACACAAATATATTTATTGTATAGGTTAAGTCATTATATCTTAGAATAATGCATTGAAAATAATACACATAATATAATTAGCTTTATTTCTGTTTTAGTTGTATTACTTTTTAGGGCTGGGAAACGATTAATCGCGATTAATTGCATCCAAAATAAAAGTTTGGGTTTACATAATATATGTGTGTGTATAATTATTTTGTATATATAAATACACTCATATGCATGAATATATCTAAGAAAAATGTGTTATTAATTTATCAAATATTTATGTATAATATTAATTTTGTATAAATATATATAAAGTATATACATACATGCAAATATTTCTTAAATGTTTACATGCATGTGTGGGTATTTATATATACAAAATAATTATACACACTACACACACATATATTATGTAAACACAAACTTTTATTTTGGATGCGATTAATCGCGATTAATCTTTTCCCAGCCCTACTTTTAATATCAACATTGACATTATTTTAACAATAAACAGATATTCAATTTGCTCTGATTACCCGAAAAACATCCATATCCTTCCCACAGAGTTTGTCTGTGAGTTTCATTAAATTACTTTTTAATTGAAATCAGAATAAATTAAAGGTTAACCTAATGGCAAATACTTCCTGTGAACCTATTTTGATTTGGCTGGTTATGTGCATATCTGTCATAAAATAATTGTATTTATTAAATATATGCACAGTATTATACATGCATTAATTATGCTTTCTCCAGGTTTGTTCTGGCAGCCGGCAGTGCGGTGTTCGATGCCATGTTTAACGGAGGCATGGCCACCACATCCACAGAGATCGAGCTTCCGGATGTAGAAGCTGCTGCCTTCCTTTCATTGCTCAAGTATGATCAGGTTTCTTAATATGTATGTCTTAATATTAATATGTACATCGTCAAAAGTTTGGGATTAGTTCGTTTTTTAAAATCTTTAAAAGAAGTCTCTTCTGCTCACCAAGGCTGCATTCATTTGATTAAAAATACAAATAAAAGCGTAATATTGTGAAATATTATTACAATTTACTATTATTACAACTGTTTTCTATTTTGAAATGTAATTTATTCCTGTGATTAAAGCTGAATTTTCAGCTTTACTCCAGTCTTCACTGTCACATGATCCTTCAGAAATGCTGAAGAAACATTTATAATTATCAATGTTGCCAAAAATCAACAACAACAAAAAAAAAAAAAACAGGATTCTTTGATGAAAAGAAAATTCAAAAGAACAGCTTTTATCTGAAATATAAAGCTTTTGTAACATTATACACGACGGCCGTTCAATATTTTGGGGTCAGCAAGATTTTTTATTTTGGGCGCTGAAAGAAATCAATAGTTTTATTCAGCAAGGATTCAATAAAATTGACCAAAAGTGACACTAAAGACATTTATAATGTCACAAAAGATTATATTTCAAATAAATGCTGTTTTGTAAACTTTCTACTCATAAAAGAATCCTGATTTTTTTTTTTTTACTTTTTTCAACATTGATAATAATGAATGTTTTTTTTATCCTCATATTAGAGTGATTTCTGAAGGATCATGTGACACTACGATTAATCGCATCCAAAATAAAAGTTTGTGTTTACATAATATATGTGTGTGTAGTGTGTATAATTAATTTGCATATATAAATACCCACACATGCGTGTATATATTTAAGAAAAATGTGTTATTAATATATCAAATATTTATATTTATATATAATATTAATTGTGAATAAATATATATAAAATATATACATGCACATATTTCTTAAATATATACATGCATGTGTGGGTATATATATATACAAATTAATTATACACACTACACACGCATATATTATGTAAACACAAACTTTTATTTTGGATTCGATTAATTGCGATTAATCGTTGCCCATCCCACACAGGAATAAATTACACTTTACTATATATTCACATAGGAATTGTACTACTATTTCACAATATTACTGTACTTTTTGTATTTTAAATTAAATAAATGCAGCCTTGAATAAATGAGCATTAGAGACCTAGTAAGTCTTACCGATCCCCATCTGTTATTCTCCAGAGAGATGTAGATGTTTGTCTTTCCTCCAGGTTCCTGTACTCTGATGAGGTTCAGATCGGGCCGGAGACGGTGATGACGACTCTCTACACCGCCAAGAAATACGCCGTCCCGGCCCTGGAGGCTCACTGTGTGGACTTCCTGAAGAAGAACCTGCGGGCGGACAACGCGTTCATGCTGCTTACACAGGTGTGTGTGTGTGTGTGTGTGTGTGTGTGTGATGTTTCCTGTGGTTCTGATTGGCTGTGTTTGTGTCCAGGCGAGACTCTTCGACGAGCCTCAGCTGGCCAGTCTGTGCCTGGAGAACATCGACAAGAACACCGGAGACGCTCTGGCTGCGGAGGGATTCACAGACATCGATCTCGGTACCACATCACAGGCGCATAATATTTACACATTACAGTAATGTTTATGTGGCCACAAGGGGGCATTCGTGTCTCTTTTAGAAATAAAATACACATTGGAGAGGCTTTTCTACAGGAATCGGATCGAGGTGCCTAAAGATTCCCACCACTAATCAGTATATCTCATTATCATGCCAAAGTTATTTATTTGACTTCATCCTATTGTTTTTTGTTTTTTTAGTTGCATTGATTCATCATTAAGTTTTTGTTCTTAAAAACGTTAATGTTGACTTGAAAACTATGTTTTCTTTCACTTAACTGATAAATAAAGGCCCGCGCCATTATTTTAAAGTTATATATACTAATGTTTAAATTTCAGTTATATTTCAATTAGGGCTGGGAAACGATTAATCGCGATTAATCGCGTCCAAAATAAAAGTTTGTGTTTACATAATATATGTGTGTGTAGTGCGTATAATTATTTTGTATATATAAATACACACATGCATGTAAACATTTAAGAAATATTTGCATGTATGTACTTCATATCTATACAAAACTAATATTATACATAAATAGAAATATTTGATATAAAAATAACACATATTTCTCAAATATATACATGCATATGTGTGTATTTATATATACAAAATAATTACACACACATATATTATGTAAACACAAACTTATTTTGGATGCGATTAATCGTTTCCCAGCCCTAATTTCAATTTGTTTAGGTATGATTTTATTTTCCTACTTTTATTCATGCATTAAATGATCAAACGTGATGATATTTTTAATGTTACATTATATGATTCAAAATCCTGTTTTTTGAACTCTACATCAAAGAATCCTGAATATATTTACATGATTTCCAACACTGAAGATGCTAAAAATATAGATTTGATCACAGGAATAAATTCGATTTTAACGTATATCCCAATAGAAAACTGCCATTTTGAATTATAATAATATTTCACTTTTTTATGGTATTAATGTACATTTTTAAATGGAGTTTGTTCAGTAGCACATTACTTTTAGGAATTGGTATCAACAATTGAAACAACTTTTGTCAGCATCCTCTCTCTCTCTCTGTCTCAGACACTCTGTTTGCGGTGTTGGAGCGAGATACTCTGGGCGTGCGAGAGGTGCGTTTGTTCGCGGCGGCGGTTCGCTGGGCGGAGGCCGAAACACATCGACAGCAGCTTCAGCCCACGCCGGAGAATAAGAGACGTGTGCTGGGGAAAGCCCTCAGCCTCATCCGCTTCCCTCTCATGACCATAGAGGAGTTCGCCGCAGGTCTCCATACACTCTCTCTGTGTTTTTATCAGCTTTTTATGGTTTATAGGGATAAATAAAGGCTTCATACAGGGCTTTACATACAGGACTTATATTCAAAGTCCTGTAAAACCCATTGAAAACAGCCGTATTTACAGGGTCTTAAAAGCATTGAATTTATGAATTTGGAAATAATACCTTAAAAAGTCTAGAGTTTTGATATCTGGGTCTTAAATTGTGCTGTATGTCAGTGTTAATTTCATTGACAAAAATATGAACTTTTCTTCAATGACATTTTCTCACTGACGAAAACGAGACGCTAGTTTTGAATGACAAAAACTATGATGAAAATCTATTGACATTTTCGTCAACGAAAAAAAACAACTATATGAATATGTTAGATGGTGTCGATCTGGGAAGCGATCCAGTCAGAACTGATGTCCTGTGTGTGTTTAGCTCATGTTAAAACACAACTTAACATTGTTCGGCAAACTTTCTTGTGGCCTACTGAGATGTTTTTATTTCGCCTGCTTGACTTATAAACTTTTACACATTCCACATTTAAAATATAAATGAACACAAGTTGAAGGATTTTGTTTTTCTTTGCTGGTAGGGACGGGAAATTGGTATTGATTTTTTATTAGGGCTGTCAAACGATTAATCGCGATTAATCGCATCCAAAATAAAAGTTCGTGTTTACATAATATATGTTAGTGCACTGTGTATAATTATTTTATATATATAAATAGACACACATGCTTGTATATATTTAAGAAATATTTTCATGTATATACTGTATAAAGATTTATACATAATTTACTTTATATATAAATATTTCATATATAAATAATATTTTTTTCTTAAATTTACATGCATGTGTGTGTATTTATATATATATATACAAAATAATTATACACAGTGCACACACATATATTATGTAAACACGAACTTTTATTTTGGATGCGATTAATCGTGATTAATCGTTTGACAGCCCTATTTTTTATATAAATGGTCTTAAAAAGACTTGAATTTAACTTGAAGAAACCTGTAGGAACCTTGAAAAGGTACTTAAAATATGTAAAATTTGTGTCTAATTTTATTGATAAAACACAAAATGAAATGCTGCAGCTTGTTTAATATAGATATAGAGGGATTTCACATGGATATTAGCATGATATTGCTCATAAATATCTGAGTATATGATACATCTTTCATGTCAATCATATATTCATGAGGGGGGAAATCAGTTTGAATAAGAAAAACTGTCTTTGTCATAGTAAAGTTACCACAGTCATTGCATCTGCTGCACTTTGTGCAATTTGTTTTATTTTAGTTTATCTATTTTAGACCTGATATTGTTTGATAAGTGAGATCTCTGATTGAAGTCCTTAAAAACACTAAAAAAGTCCTTAATTTAATGTTTACAGTATCACCCTGTAAATGTGAGTGTGTTTCACTCAGGTCCTGCTCAATCATCCATTCTGACGGACCGAGAGGTGGTGAGCCTCTTCCTGCACTTCACGGTGAACCCGAAGCCTCGCGTGGAGTTCATCGACCGGCCGCGCTGCTGTCTGCGGGGGAAAGAGTGCAGCATCACACGCTTCGGGCAGGTGGAGAGCCGCTGGGGCTACAGCGGGACCAGCGACCGCATACGGTGAGCCGGAGGAGACGTTCACACATGCCGCGTTTACATTACCCTTCAAACTGCGCTAACTGAAAATACGGCCAATGGAAACACGTTAATTTCGCTCATATACATCACAGAAAAGTTTTTACGCTTGCATGAAGTGGGTTTTCAGGCTATTCAAAGGAATATTTTCGCAAAACTGCAGTAGAAGCGCATTTACAGTAGATGATATGGTGTGTTTAGACAGAAGACGAGATGGTTCTTTATTTAACTCATAAAAGTGGATGGGAGATACATAAACCTGCAAACATTTGTCGGCATGATTTCTGTAATGACTTATCGAGAGATGAAAAACTATGTTTTAGGTGTATAACATCGGTTAATGGAAACGCCGTCATTTCGCAATAGTTTTTTATCGGCATTTGGGAAATATCGCATTAGTTTTCCACAAATCTGTAATGGAAACGCCCGTGTGAAGTCCACTGACTCAGTGACTCTGTTTGCAGGTTCTCTGTAAATCGCAGGATATTTATTGTGGGTTTCGGGCTTTATGGATCCATACACGGACCTACAGACTATCAGGTCAACATACAGGTACGTCTGTCCATAGGTCCTGTTTACTCATCAATGCAAAAGTTCATTTAAACGTGAAGTGTGTAATTTTATTTATTTGTTGTAATTTTGTGTAAATTAATTTATTTATATATATATATATTAGGGCTGGGAAACGATTAGTCGCGATTAATCGCATCCAAAATAAAAGTTTGTGTTTACATAATATATGTGTGTGTAGTGTGTATAATTATTTTGTATATATAAGTACACACACATGCATATATATATTTAAGAAATATTTGAATGTATATACTTTATATATATATTTATACAAAATTAATATTATACATAAATACAAATATTTTATATATTAATAACATATTTTTCTTAAATATATACATGCATGTGTATTTATATATACAAAATAATATAATATATATATATATATATATATATATATATATATATAAATTTAAAATGCACATTTTATTTTAATAAATATTATTTGGTATTTCAGTTTTATTACTTCAGTAGAAGTTAAACTAAATGAATTGAGAAATGTTTAATTTCTTTAATATTTTATCTCAGTTTTTTCCAAACTTGTAATTTCTCTGTTATTTTAGAATTATTATTATTATTATTATAGATATTATTAACAATGTGAATTAGTTTATTTAATATACAGTGTATATATATATATATATATATATATATATAAATGTTGTAATTTGTCGGGGGGGGGTTTATATATTTTAATAATTTTTTTAATACTTTTTATTTTTTTTTAAAAAGGTAAATATTATTAATTCAGTTTTAGTTATATTAATTTTATTATATTTATACATTTTTTTATTTCAGTTAATAAAGAAATAAAAAAAAAATTTTATCGTGAATATAGTTTTCGTTAACTATTAATAATGCTGTTTTTCTGTCTTTGGTTGCATCAGATGTAGACATGTCAGGCCGCTCAAACAAACAGATCAGCGTTTCGTTACATAGTTCAGAAAATCAAACTATTATAGATTAACATTAATGCTTTTGGCTCACCCTTGGCTTCAGGGTTCACGTATTCCCTGTGAACCGAACCCTTGATCAGAGTTTCCAGTGTCCTGATCTACTGTTTGACTTTCCAGAATAACTAGTTTATAGTGGGAAAGTGTTTTAACTCTCCAAAATACCCTCTTGATCATTTACAGGATTATTCTGAAAATAAATAGTGCAATAATTCTCTTTCAGATCATCCACACCGACAGCAACACGGTTCTGGGCCAGAACGACACCGGCTTCAGCTGCGACGGGTCGGCCAACACGTTCAGGGTCATGTTCAAGGAACCGGTGGAGGTTCTGCCCAATGTCAATTACACCGCCTGTGCTACATTAAAGGTGAGCTCGGCTTAAACTAACAGCTGATGCACTGATTTATAAGTGTTTGTAACGTCCCTCTCGCTCCTCTCGCAGGGTCCGGATTCGCACTACGGCACTAAAGGCATGAGGAAGGTCACGCACGAGTCGTCCGGCACCGGCACCAAAACCTGCTTCACGTTCTGCTACGCCGCGGGCAACAACAACGGCACGTCCGTAGAGGACGGCCAGATCCCAGAGGTCATCTTCTACACGTAGTCGGAAGACTGGATCGGCACATTATATTGCACTTGACCGTAACACTGACAGGAGGAACGCTTGACTTTGGAGGGCTTATATTTACACCGACTGTTAACAGCAAGGGAATTACTCACTGAGATGGAGCAAATGTATCTTTATTTTTGTGTTTTTGCATCTGGGTTGCGATTTAAAAATCTTGCCAAAAAGCAGCTCGTAATGTTTTAGAGCTTTACATTTAACTCTATTATACAGGGACATCATGACTTGATGTGTATGCAACTGATTGGTGGTGATTCAGCCCTACGGAAGTAATTACTGTACATATTTTTGGACTGAAATGGTCTTTTAGATTATTATTTGAAAAGATAATTATATCCGTTTCCATGTTGGAGTCTTTGGGAACTTCTTTTCTTTTGTGCCAACTGGTTTCTTTAGATACATTCAGCACTAGAGGGTGTAAATCCATTCAGGAACACAGTATTTATTTTGAGGATGAGCCTCAGTCTGTTCAGGTCACACACGCTGATGTTTCTTGATTGTAGATGGGTCGTTATATTGGGTCTTTGTATGACTGCTCATGTCCAATAAAGTTTAACCATTCTTTACTTTTGAATGTTTTTGTCCACTTGTTTTTAACTAGTTGAGGAGTTTCAGCGAATGCATATAGACCATTTCACAAGATGTAAACAACACTGGCCCAGAAGCACTTCCTGTTTCAGTTTTTTAACTCTACATAAAAGCTGGGATGAAATACAACCAACAGAACATTTAAAACTGAATCAATCTTTAATAAGTTTTCTTTACATGTGAAATAAAGAAAACAGTTACAAACTGAAACAGGAAGTGCTTCTGGACCAGTGTTGTTTACATCTTGTGAAATGGTCTATATAAAATAAAGTAAAATTATAACTTTATATTTTAACAATTTGTCTATAATAATAAATGCATAGAATACTAATTTAAAAATAAAAAAATAGGCTCAGTCTCTGTTTTTGTTTATTTATGTATTGCTTTATGCAATAAAATTGCTTCAAAGCCGCTTTACCGAAAAATCAATGTGAGCCAGTGTTATTTAAGTATAATTGACATACTATTATAGTTTTATTAATATCTTGGATCAGAGTTTTTTATATACACATTAAGTCATTTTTTTAACAGTCTATAGTTTTATCAATTGTTTTATTTATTTTAGTACATTGAGTTAAACTAAATTAAAATGATGAACACTGATATTGCAATTCCAGGAATTTCCATTGATTTGCATCACATTCAATCCATTTTATTCCTGACCGTAAACAGTCACTATTGATCAGCTCTTTTTTAACTTGTTTTTTTTTTTGTGCCAAATTTCTTTCTTGGCCTTCTTCCTTATTTTCTAAAACTAAACAAATTCCTTTTATTCCAGAGGCCATTTTCAGCCAATTCTACAGTATGTTTATCAACCATCTTAAAGTTTACAATGGCTTCAAAATTAATTAAAAAAACATAAAAAGCAAAACACACCTGATTCTAGACTAAGGGTAAGAACCTTGCAATATTTTTGGTGTAATTAAGAGAAAGAACACCGCCATCTTTCTTACTCCAACGAATGTGACATGAACGCGCACGTCTGCCGTCACACAACTACAGCAACAACTGTAGACTACTGTTTTTATTTTTAAAACGGTGTGAAAAGTAAAAACTATCATAAAACATTCATCTTTGACTTGTCAAAGTACACATACGCCTTATTCACGGCAGCGCCATCTTTGATTTTTAATGAGAATGAAAGCGAGGCTGTGAGGGATAGACATGCATCTCTTCAATGGGCTGTACTGTTATTTAATGTGTTTTCGGATTGTTCTGCTTATGAAACACTGGAAAAATATATTTCCAAGAAATTTCAGTTGACAATAAACTCCCGACAATGTAAACTGTGGAAAATTTAAGTAATCTAGCCGCTTTGTTCAGCTTTTTACAGCGGATGCCATAGGAAACACGGTAAGTCTATCCCTCACAGCCTCACTATCATACCCGTCATGGCGCTGCTCTGAATAAGGTCTATTTCCTCATAGTAACTGAAACTTTCAGTTATTCTTTTTCAGCTGGCTGACCGTACAAATATTCATATGGTAGTAAGCATTTTTTAAAGGGAAATTATACATTATATCAGGAAAATGTACGTTTTGTAAAAAAAAAAAAAAAAGAAAAAGAAAAAAAATGTGTCTACCTGTTTTAGCTGCGACGGGTCGGCCAACACGTTCAGGGTCATGTTTAGGAACCGGTGGAGGTTCTGCCCAATGTCAATTACACCGCCTGTGCTACATTAAAGGTGAGCTTGTGTGTCTATCAGTTAAAGGTGCCCTCTGGCATTTAAAATCAAATCATACACCATATTCCATACCAGATGGGGGCAGTATACCTCCAAGAAATACCTCCGCGGCCGCGCACACTCACGTCTTCAAACAACACGGGTCTCCCTACCGCATATTAATCAAATCCATTGACACGATAGTAAAAGGTTGGAAGACCGCAGTTTCACGTGGAGCATTTGGACATTTTTACAGATTAGAGACTCAATGAACAACATCTCTCAATACTAAATTATAAAGCCCGTCTCATAGACAAGTCGATGCATTTCGACGATATGGGAAAATTAAAGCCCAGGCTATTATTTCTAGTTTTAGGGTATTCGTTTTGTTCATATTACATTTTTATCATTAGTTTTAATTACTTTGACAGACAGCATTCCCTGACGTGGACCAAGCTAGCGTCTTTCAGAGCTGCCAACTCTCACAACACTTTTCACTCACTCTAGCCACACATTAATTTTGTCATGCACAGAAAAGGACACGGAGACCGATCTCAGCTCTCAGATTCTGTTAATTTTATTACGCAATTCAAACATTAAATGCAGTTTTGGTGCTTGTAAATGTTAGACGACAGATCCCTAGCGCACGTGAGCTAGCTAATGGTAAAAGAACACGAACAGTGTTGAAAGATACAGTATGCTACTACTTACCAAAATGTATTCATCATGCATAATATCGACCAATCATTTTTTTTAACTCATCCCTGAGCTGAAATGTAGTAGTGGGCTGTATTTCCCACACGACTGACATCAGGTTCAAGTAAACACAAGCCGCCGACTTACTCGTCTATTTTGGCTGGTGGTAATGTTGCCCGCCCGCATACCGCCTCCCATGGCCGAAACTGGTATTACGACACCTGCCGGGCCGGGGCTAGTAATTTGGCTTGCTAATTCAGGTTAAGATCTCGGCAGCACTATAACTTGTCATTTTTTTAAATGACATCATCAACCTTATTTCTTCTCATTCTTTTGATGCGTGTAGCTCATTTTTGGGATATTTTAACCTCAATTTTTACAGATGGCACCTTTAATCACCACGAAAGGGTCTGCGGTGTACTGCAAAACACAGATGGTGACTGACACTGCCGTCTACGTGGGGGAAACGGGGACACGAGTTTAATACTTTTTTACAGTCTATGGGCTAACACTACACAACAACCCAAACCCTCTTGATACTGTTAATATGGAAGAACATAATGTGTAATTTGCCAAAGCACGTATCACTGGGCAAAGGACTGTCCAAATAAAAAGGAACATGTAAGACTGACAAAAGATGAAGGACTAAAATAATGTAAAATCACTTTGTTTTCAAATGAATCTTTTGTCTAACAGACATTTTTCATGGTGGAGGCTTTAGGATCAGCTGTGATAGACAGCCTCTACAAGAACTGTGTGTGGAGCAAAGAATGGCAGATTACACAGAGAGTTACTAAAAATAGATGACAAACAAAGTGCAAAAGACCTTCAGATTTGGTGATGGCAAGGTTGATTAGGCTATTCCACGAGGAAAGGACACACCAGATGCAAAATAGAGACGGAAGTTGTTCATGCAGAAATACCAATGCTTTTAAGCAAGACTTCGTTGAAAAGAGCAAGAGCAGTTCTGGATATTGCACGTGACAAAGCAACGATGTTAAACATCCTGTCAAACTAGAACTAACATCTTCAGGACATGTGGGGATTTTAGAGAAGACAGTCATCCAGATGAAAAGCAGACAAGTGAGAACAAGACACAAAATGAAAATGATATTCTTTTTGTGACAGAAAACATGACAACAGAAAAAGAGGCAGTCCTGTTGAAACTACACAATTTGGACATGCTTTAGCTGATAGACTAATGGCAAAGAACTCCATGGACAATGTGTTTATGGTTATAGTCCCTTCCAGTGTTTGGGCAGAACCCGAATCTTCCCTCAGTGCTCACCAATAAGCCTCCAGCTCTAGATAGATATATGTATGGAGATGAGAAATAAAAAGCTGAAGTGCGTCACTGTCGGCATCGGTGAACAGATAATGGGCCAGACCCGAGTCTGTTTTTGCTGTGCTTCTCATGGTTAATTAAAAGTGAAAGCACACTTAAGGTGGACAAAAAAATAAATATGATTTCACTCAAAAAGTGGTCAAAACGGACAGATTTTGCATGTAAGATGATTTTGTCCCGGGCCCAGGCAAGACTGTCAGCTGGCCTGCCTACACCTGTTAGCTCCGCCCATGCGCGCCCCCGTTCTGAAACAGGTTCAGTCACATTCATCGAGAGATAAACACTAGGCTATGAGTGCTGATAATCCTACTCTGAAACTCCGGCTGAGACATTGTGAATGAAAATGGACTTGAGTAAGTATTTATTATTTTAAAAACTAATCGTCGTTTCCTTGTTCGTTCATAGTATATGCACTCTAAAAAATGCTGGGTTGTTTTAACCCAATTTTGGGTCAAATATGGACAAACCCAGCTGTTGGGTTAAATTTATCAAATGCATTTTTTAATCCAACATTTAAGTTTGTCCATATTTGACCCAAATTAGGTTAAAACAACCCAGCATTTTTTAGAGTGTGACTTTATCAAACTCAACGTGTTTTACATTGACATTACTGTTGTTACGTGAGACATTGTCACTTTCACTTTCACATTGCTCTAAGATAAATAAATTTGGTAAGATATAGGACTTGCTTTGTTCTCCATATAGTCATTTCCTATACATATGGCTTGTTACTGATTGTTTTTTAGGTTTATTTGCAGAATACACGCATGTAGTTTAAAGTGCGTCACTGTGGAATTATGCGACTTGAGTGTGCGCGCGCCGCGCGCAACCGAGATTTTCATTAGCCTACTTAAGTTTGCCTTTTGACATTTGCATATTTTTAAGAATATATAATTAGCATCCTGAAAATATGTAAAAAAATAGCAACAAATAGCGATTAAGCTGTAAGTTTTATGGCTAATCTGTGTTTTTTGTTTCCTTCTGATTGAGAAAATTCTCAATTCTCATTTCTTTATAATTTAGTTAACCATGGTCCAAGGATGATGATTAACGTAACTCAATTAATGAGGCAGTTGTACACTCTAAAAAATGCTGGGTTGTTTTAACCCAATTTTGGGTAAAATATGGACAAACCCAGCCATTGGGTTAAAAATTTTAATTCAAAAATGTAACCCAATGGCTGGGTTTGTCCATATTTTACCCAAAATTGGGTTAAAACAACCCAGCATTTTTTAGAGTGTATTATTATGATTAGCATGTTTTTATAAATTAAAATAATTGTGACCATTGTGAAGGGGGAGGGGAATTGCATGTTGACACTTTAGAACTGAGTATCCTTGTACAACTGGAGAAACTGGAAGAACTGGATGACAGCGCAACTCTCTGAGAAAACAAAGGAAATAAACCTTTGAATCTCTCTCTGCTATAATGCTGAGCTTACCTGAAATTCACCCCATAATATATGGGTTAATCATGTGAATAATTAACATATTACACATTTTATATCATTAGATGTGCGACTGCACAAAGGTCTCATTCTCAAAGAAGTAAACCAAAAGCTAATTCACATACAGCGGGTGTGTCTTCCAGGCAAATGGTCTCATACCAGTGGCGTAACGAGCCAACACCGGGCCCTTATGCAAGATTATCAAGCCGGGCCCCCCACTACGGCACGTGATGACAATGTCTATGAGTAGGCTACCATAACAGGATAGATCATAGAGACACAGCATATAAGAGATGAGATGACTGACAAAATCAGGCACGACAAAAAACGAAACAAAATATAGCTGCGAGCAGCGATGACGGGCCCAATCAGAAGGAAACCTTCAAGGAAACATTGTAACAATTCTATAAATCAAGAAGACAGTTTCAAGAATCCATTGCACAATCAGAGAAAGATACAGAAAAACAATAGTTCCTCTTACGGGAGCAGATGCGAAAATTCAGATCATCAATGGAGAAAAAGTCATTGAGACTGAAGGACTTCAAGCTAATTCAAAACAATCCAAAACAACAATTTCAGAATGAAATTGAGGCTCTGATAAAGAATATTCCTGTTAAGAGGAAAAGTCAGCTGTACAACCTTGATCCTGTGCTTCAAGATGGGATACTGTGGGTGGGAGACTCAGAGCAGCCATGCCAGAGGAATCTAAACATCCCACAATCCTCTCAAAGGGCTCCAGGGTTTCAATTCTTATTTTAAACTACATTCACCAAATATGTAGTCATTGTGGTAGAAACTACATGTGATCTACTCTCCAACAAAAATTCTGGATCCCGCAAGCCAAGTCAGCAATCCGGAAGCTTACAGTAGATAAATGCTCAGTATATCGCAGATTCACTGGAAGTATTGGAGAATAACCCCAAAGGGCAAGTTTGCAAGAAGACCGCTTCCTACCTGATAAACCCCCTGTCACGAACGTGGGCGTAGATTACTTTGGACCCTTCTATGTAAAACGGGGCCGGGATACTGTAAAATGTATGGAGTGTTGTTCACTTGCCTAACAATCAGAGCAGTGCACATTGAGATAGCTGATAGTCTGGATGGACACTGATTCATGCATAAATGTTTTAAGGCGTTTTATAAGTAGAAGAGGACAGGTGTCAGTCATGCGCTCAGACAATGGCACAAATTGAATGAGAGAATTGCAGAATGAGAGTTGCGAGAAGCACTGAGAAACCTGAACCATAACAAAATCGAAAATTGTGCACTGCACACAAAAAGGGATCGAATGGATCTCCAACAGTCCAACTGCTTCTCATCAAGGTGGTGTTTGACGTCATGGTTTGAAATCATGCATGGCACGGAAGGTTCCTCTGCTTAAACCAGCACATGTCAAGGCCCGTCTTAAGTTTGCCAATGACCCTTTGGATGATCCAGAGCACTCATGGGAGAAAGTTATGTGGTCAGATGAGACCAAAATAGAACTTTTTGGTTCCAAATTCCACTAACCGTGTTTGGAGGAAAAAGAATGAGTACAAGGTTCTCCAGACCTAAACCCAATAAAGAATCTTTGGAGGGAGCTCAAACTCTGTTTCTCAGCGACAACCCAGAAACCTGACCGACAGAATGTTGATAATAATCGTTTGGTCTCCTGCCCAACCAATAGACCTTTTTCACAAAAACCGGAAATACGTAATCGTCTTGGAAGCGGAGTTCCCGTCAACTGTCAACACATTAGAAAAACCCATGGAAGAGAAAATTGATCGGAGAGTCTTCAAAACTGCGAGAAATTGTAAACTTGTCATGGTCCAGTTGTTGATGACTTTGTAAAATGCTGTGGTGATGCTTGTCTGCAGCTGATGTATCTAAGACCAAAGATATGACTATTGATTTTAGAACTGAAGCTCATTCTTCCCAATATAGCTACGTTCATTAAAGGTAAGAAGGTGAAGTATGTGGAAAGTTATTAATATTTAGGGACTATTATTTACAATAAACTGCATTTTGATGTGAATACCAGAAAGAAGTCTGTTAGTTTTATTCAACAATTATCCTCTTAGGTAACGTTAGTGAATTTTTTACACTGCTCTTGCTATAGAACGATCAAAGATGAAGAACAATTTATACAAATATTAATTTATCCCTTGTACAGTCAGATTGTTAAATACTCAGAATGGTATATATGATAATATTTTAAATGTATATGTAGCCCACTGTTGTGTGTTATTATTTATCTTGTTTTATATTGTGAGGTATATTTTTATGTCTTCATTACGCAGGATACAAATATCTTAATAAAGTTGAACATGAACTAACGTTACCTCAAAATACACAAATCATAAAAAATAAACATAAACAATGACGGCTTAGTGAATGGTGACATGATAAGTACAGAAGATCACAGGATCAATAACATCCCGCCAGATTGCCTGAATCCATTTCCGTCGAACTTCATCGACAGGGAACTAACGAGGGAAGGAATGAAAATGACAGATATGGCTGCTTTTGGGAATAACAAAAAAGATTGGTACGCAACAAACTGCGGCGCTATCTGTTATGAATGGAGCGGAAGAAGATTACCACGACAATTGCGTATTTCCGCTCACAAATACGGAAGTTGTGAGAAAGGTCTATTAGGGGTAGGATGTGTAAGAGCCATTAGTCACATTTCTTTATATAGATGTGGAATAAATAGTTATGTGCATTAAGCAATTAATAAATAATTAGGAGTAAATCATTTTACATGTGTAATTTAATGTTTTGTATTAACAATGTCATTTCTGACAATGACGGATGTCTTTTTGTAAAGCAACAGTTGTTTCTTACTAAAAACAGTTTAGCCCTGAGTTTTCTGTAGGCTAATCTGTATTTTTGTTTTCTCCTGATTGAGAAAACTCAACAATTCACACAACTCCATAATTTAGTTAACCATGGTCCATGGATGATGATTAATGTAACTCCATTCATGAGGCATTTATTGTGATTAGAATATCTTTAGTGCAGCTTTCTTGTTGATTGTTAATTGTAGAAAGCACACACTACAGGACGCCCTAAAAGTGTTTGTTCTGTATTTGTTGCAGGTGACGCTCATCATCTCTCAGAGCTCAGGATTGTGTTGATGGGATATAGAGGAGCTGGTAAGAGTTCAGCTGGAAACACCATCCTGGGCCGAGAGGAGTTTGACTTGAGGAGATCTGCTCAGTGTGTGAAGAGACATGGAGAAGTAGCAGACAGACACATCAATGTCATTGAAGCTCCAGGATGGTGGATGAATTTCCCTGTAGAGATCAGTCCTGAGTTACTGAAACAGGAGATCTTGCTCAGTGTGTCTCTGTGTCCTCCAGGACCTCACGCTGTACTACTGATCATACGGGTGGACATTAGATTTAAAGAGACTGAGAGAAAAGTATTGCAGGATCATCTGGATCTTCTCGGTGAGAGAGTCTGGAGTCACACTATAGTGCTGTTCACTCATGGAGACTCTCTGTTAGACACATCTATAGAGCAGCACATCGAGAGTGAAGGACAGGATCTACAGCGGCTGATGGACAAATGTGGGAACAGGTTTCATGTGTTCAACAATCACAACAGGAGTGACCACACTCAGATCCAGGAGCTGCTGGACAAGATTGAGGAGACAGTGGCACAAAACAACGGCCGCCATTTTGAAATAGACAGAACGAGTTTACAGAAGATGACAGAGAGAAGAAGAGCAGAGGAAGAGAGAGCAGAAGAACGAATGAAGAGGATGCGAAACAGGAGAGAAAACATCAGATCACAGATGAGTGAGTCCACATACTTTATAGTGCAGATACACACACAGAGTATATTACTTAAATCATGAAAATGTAACAGTCACAGCAATAATAGCCAGTTTTTAAAGATCAGCTTTACACCTATAGACACTCCTCATGTTTGTCCCGTCAAACACTTTGATAGTACATTACAAGTAAACACTATTAGACTGCTGGTGGAACTATATTTTATTTGGTTAAAAAAGAGCTATATATTTTTTAGGCAAATATGTCATGTAAAATGGACATTTGTAAGATTAGAATTGATTTTTATGAAAGAAGAAATATACAACATATTTTGGATCTCTTTATGCCCATTTAGGCTATTTCTTCCCCCGTAAAGTCTTTTATAAATATAAACAGTCACAAATGGTATTTTTGGCTTTCTTTCCATCTAGTAGACGTAGTCATATATTTGCTGATGCTAATAGCCACCAGTGCATTGATAATGCTTTCCCAGTCAAGAACATGCACAAGAGAGAAATTTATTCATTGGTTATAGGAATCATTTTGCCTAATTATTTTTAAAGAATATACTTTCTGAAAACATTATTATGAAGCTATTGCGAATTTTCTTCATAATTATTCTCTATCGATAACCTATGTTCAACTCTGATTTAAGAGTTTAAAGGGCACCTATTATGCCCCTTTTTACAAGATGTAATATTGGTCTCGGGTGTCCCCAGAATGTATTTGTGAAGTTTCAGTTCAAAATACCCCATAGTTAATTTATTAACCATTCAAAAATGTCATTTTTGGGGCCTGGTTAAAAATGACCTGTTTTGGTATATACGACCTTAAATGCAAATGAGCAGCATATCCCCGCCCTGCCTTTGGATGAGCGCGTCACTTACATACCTATGGCAGTCGTTAAGCAGAAGGGCTGAGAGAGTGAGAGACCCGCTATAGTGGCTATTTGTCCATAAACTTAAACAAAACAAAAAAACAAACAAACTTCTCAAATGGCCACTTGAGGCTACATCATGGGTTGGCTTTACACAGATTTCAGAAGTACCAAACCAAAGTATCCAGACCAAGATTGAGTTAGAGGAAGTTTATTCACACAGTCAAGCAAGCTCACAGAAATTCCTGCTGCCTCTCTCTCTCTCTCTCTCTCTGGTAAAAAAACCCATATATGCCCTCGTGCCTAACGTACCTCCCCACCTTGACCTACCTATACTAATGAACGTAACACCATGTGACCAATAAACGAAAATGCACTTAAAGCATAAATACAAAATAAACCAAATTAACTTTAACAAGAAAAGAAAAGAAGTAAATTAGTCTATAAATTAACTAAAGCCCAAAATAAACAAAAATAAAATACAGCTCCAACACACAATGTTTTGAATGTCATTCAGTCGTACATGTTTGAATTGGAATTTATAAATAGTCTCTGATCAGACCCAGATGACAAAGAGACTCCGGTAGAATAAACACAAATGAGAATGGACCAGGACATCTCAGTATGGTTATTTGATACATTTATGTACTTATAAAGTTGTAATCGCGTCCCCTGTGAAATTATGAATGTGCAACACACACAAACATACAAACATACAAACTAACTAGGGATGCACCGAAATGAAAATTCTTGGCCGAAACCGAAAACCGAAAAAAGAGGAAACCAAGGCCGAAAACCGAAACCGAAACACCAAAATAATGCCAATTATTAGTATCATTGCATTTATGGCTATGACTGTGTACAAACTTTACTAAAATCAAGGCATTGCAATTGCATAAATTAATATAACATTTTCAAAGAATAAATCAATTACAAACTATGCAAATATTTATTTTGCACAATGCACAGTATAAAATAAAATTCAAACTAAAATGTTTAACTTGACCCCACTCATGTGTACACTAAATAATAATCTACTGGCCTGCAGAAAGGTTTTAAAATGAAATTTTCTCTCAAAAACAAAGCCGAGTGCAAACTTCTCATCACACCAGCACCCAGTTTGCACGTCTAAATTAGTTACATTTTAAAAATTTTGCATACAACAGCATAAAAGCCTTTTTTAATGAACAATGGTCCATGTTTAATACAAATGTACATGAAACTTAATGAAACATGTTTAGTGAATGTAGAAAATATTTAAGAGAGCATTAATTTAGTTCTATACATACATACATACATACATGTTCCCAGTTCCCATACATATTTTTTTGTAATGTCACAAGTAATAATCTCAGGGTTTCCTGGGTTTTACATGATTATTTTTGTATTGGTGGCGGAATACTAAAAGAAATAAACATTGTCATGTGTTTATCTTTCTTCTTCTCACCGATTCCTAATGGTTAGAGGACAGTTTTGAGTCGTCCACTGTCGTTTCAAGGAATAGTACAACGGAGGAATGGGAGCGCGTCAAGTATAAACGCCTCGACCGTTTGGAGCTGTGCGCGCGCTGTCTGTGGATACTCGCGCTGCCTTGTTTATACTTTCGCCTGCCTCCGTAGCGCGAGTCTCCACAGACAGCGCGTGCACCGTTCAAGACCCGCACGCAACCGGAGTGGTCGTCATGGCGGCGCGCATTGTTTAGAGCAGATATAGGTGGATAAACAAGGCTTCCGTCTCCTCGCGGCTTCAGATACACTGAAATACGTTCACACCTCAGACACGTTGCTTCAGACAAGCACGTGCGGCTCGCGGTTTCTGTTTGCGTCATCACAATATTTCGGCCGTATTGTTTCGGTGATAAAAGTCTTTCGGCCGAAAACCGAAAATGCACTTTTGGGCCATTTTCGGCCGAAAATTTTCGGCAGCCGAATATTCGGTGCAACTAACGTTGGTGCAATTTTTTGAAACTACATACACATACTGTGATAAAGTTGGCGAGATTTAAGAGGATTTAAGATGTCACCCTCCTTTAAGAAGTGTGTTTGTTCTGTATTTGTTGCAGGTGACGCTCATCATCTCTCAGAGCTCAGGATTGTGTTGATGGGATACAGAAAAGCTGGTAAGAGTTCAGCTGGAAACACCATCCTGGGCCGAGAGGAGTTTGACTTGAGGAGATCTGTTCAGTGTGTGGAGAGACATGGAGAAGTAGCAGACAGACACATCACTGTCATTGAAGCTCCAGGATGGTGGGGGAATTTCCCTGTAGAGAAGAGTCCTGAGTTACTGAAACAGGAGATCTTGCTCAGTGTGTCTCTGTGTCCTCCAGGACCTCACGCTGTACTACTGATCATACCTGTGGACATTAGATTTAAAGAGACTGAGAGAAAAGTATTGCAGGATCATCTGGATCTTCTCGGTGAGAGAGTCTGGAGTCACACTATAGTGCTGTTCACTCATGGAGACTCTCTGTTAGACACATCTATAGAGCAGCACATCGAGAGTGAAGGACAGGATCTACAGCGGCTGATGGACAAATGTGGGAACAGGTTTCATGTGTTCAACAATCACAACAGGAGTGACCACACTCAGATCCAGGAGCTGCTGGACAAGATTGAGGAGACAGTGGCACAAAACAACGGCCGCCATTTTGAAATAGACAGAACGAGTTTACAGAAGATGACAGAGAGAAGAAGAGCAGAGGAAGAGAGAGCAGAAGAACGAATGAAGAGGATGCGTAAAACGAGAGAAAACATCAGATCACAGATGAGTGAGTCCACATACTTTATAGTGCAGATACACACAGTGTTCGAATTATACCGTGAGCTTCGGGGAGTACAGCTATTTCGACTGGTGACATTAACTTTTCTATGTACACGAAAGGCCTATTTTTCTCAAGTATTGTTCACAAATCTGTCTAGATCTGTGTTTGTGAGCACTTTTCCTTTGCCAAGATCATCCATCCCACTCACAGACCAATACCTGTGTTTTAAATTGAAGCACTGTGTTATACTACCGGTCACAATAGGCTTTATGCCGTGCGTCTTGTGACCAAACCTGAAAACGGGTCTCATCGCATCCGCTTGTCAGAGAAACTGTTAACGGCCTAGACGATATCTAAGGTAATCAGCTAACCTACCTAGTTCACTTTGTTATTGGCGTTTTATTCCATTTAAATATCTAAACTTTACTGTGAAGAATAAAAAATATAAAACGTTTAAATATCAATCTGCACATGTGAGGGATCAATCAATCAATCAATCAACGTTTATTTCTATAGCACTTTACACAACCGTCAGGTATCCAAAGTGCTTCACATCATAAAAAATAATAAAACAAAATAAAACAGCACAACATACAAGTATAGAAACATATAACAACATAAACAAGATAAGGAAAGTGTCCCGCCACTACTGCGTACTAAAAGCCATTCTAAATAAAAGGGTTTTAAGTTTAGATCTAAAAGTAGTTTCATCCGTAATAGTGCGAATATCAGGGGGTAGCTTGTTCCAAAGACTCGGTGCAGCAACAGCAAATGCCTGATCACCCCAACGCTTATACCTCGACCTTGGGACTTCCAGCACCAATTGATTTGAAGACCTTAACACCCTGCTGTGGTCACGAAGGGTTAACATCTCGGATAAGTACTCCGGGGCCAAACCATTTAAGGCCTTGAAAACAAACAACAAAATTTTGAAATTAATTCTATACTGCACTGGAAGCCAATGCAAATTATAAAGGACGGGAGTGATGTGAGTACGCTTAGATGTATTAGTTAAAAACCGAGCAGCAGCGTTTTGCACAAGTTGAAGTCGTGAGATGGAACTTTGATTTAAACCAATATAGAGAGCATTGCAATAATCCAACCTCGAACTAATAAAAGCATGAATCACTTTTTCTAGGTCATGCCTGTTAAGAAAAGGTTTAACTTTAGATAAAAGGCGAAGCTGGAAAAAACTCGTTTTGACAACATTACTGATTTGCATGTCAAATTTCATGTTGTGGTCAAAAGTAACCCCTAAATTTCTAAAGGCGGGCTTAACATATGGAGCCAAAACCCCCAAATTCACAGCTGAACCATTTGGGTTACCAAAGATGATACAGTCAGTTTTTGCTGTATTTAAATTAAGAAAATTTTGTGATAACCATATCTTAATATCATCAATGCAACTAAGGAGGGAGTCTAGCGCGACACTAACATTTGGATTTAGAGGCAAATAAATCTGCAAATCATCGGCATAGCAATGAAAGGACAAATTGTGCTTTCCTATAATGTTCCCCAACGGCAACATGTATAAAGAGAACAAGATCGGACCAAGGATTGAACCCTGGGGTACCCCACAAAACAAAGGAGCAGTTGATGAAGAATATTCACCAATCATAACAGAAAAGCTCCTACTTGCTAAATAGGAGCTAAACCATTTGAGAGCCGAACCACGAATGCCTACATAATGCTCTAGGCGAGAGAGGAGAACTGCATGGTCCACCGTATCGAACGCCGCCGTGAGGTCCAGATCCAGAAGCACTAAAACAGCAGGATTTCTGGCATCCACAGCTAAAGCAATGTCATTGTGTACCCTGAGCAATGCAGACTCAGTGCTATGACGCGATCTAAAACCCGATTGAAATTTTTCGAGCACAGAGTTTTTTTGCAAAAAGGCATATAGCTGGATAAAAACAACTTTTCTAAAACCTTTTATAGAAAAGGCAAATGAGAAACTGGTCTAAAATTTGATAACACTGAAGGGTCAAGATTCGGTTTCTTAAGTAGGGGCCTGACCACAGCATGTTTGAATGCAGCTGGGACACAACCTAAACTAAGACTAGAATTAGTTAATGTGAGCAAACATGGCCCAATGGCACTATTAAAAACTTCCTTCACTATCCTGGCTGGGACAATGTCTAACGGGCAATAGCTGGGTTTCAACTGTTGCACTACCTCAGAAAGCAGCGTAAGTGAAACGGGTTTAATTCCTCAAAAACAGCAGAACACACAGGAGTAGCAGGTACAGACACACTAAAATTTGCACTGCAGGTCTGCCTAACAGAAGCTACTTTATCCGTAAAATAGCATAGAAATTTCTCACAAGTGTTTATTGAAGCCTCTGTCGGTTCCGAGGTACCTGTGTTCAACACAGAGTTAATGGTATTGAATAAAACTCTAGGTGCATGGCAGTTGGTGGTTATAACAGAAGACAGATAGTGCATCTTCGACTTCTTTACAGCCTTCTGGTATGCAGTCAGGCTGTCCCTTAGTAGCTCTAGTGATATAAATAATTTATCCTTTTTCCACCTTCGTTCGGCTTGGGATATCGGTTATGCTAATCTTTGCTCGCTCCTTTTAAGTTATCTTGAGTAAAACCGCAAAAAAAAATCATGAAGCACATGCAAAAGACCTGAACCGGAAGCGACGCCATCTGTTTTACAGGGAATGCGGAAGTAAGTTGTGCATAAAGCCTATTGTGATCGTAAACAAATTTCCAAGTCTTACGAGCAAAATATATATGCAGGAGTATAACTCTCAAAATATATCAGTAGTAGACCCTTAAGAATATGCACAAAATATGATAGTTCAGTCTATTAATTAAGATGTTTTTAGGGTGACCAACAGTCCTGTTTTCCCAGGACATGTCCTATTTTCATATAACAATATAACAATTTTCTATCCATACAGGGGAGGCATAACCTACTTTAAATGTATTGAAATTAATAAGATATCTTTGAGTAAACTTCGAGTATCATTTGAGTAGGCCCATCTGTTTGCCAGGCCGGGTGTCCTGGTTTTTGGTAATCAAAATATGGTCACCCTATGTTTTACATACTACTTTTTGTAGTAGTCTGAGGAAGACATCCCCTGCGTTCCAAACCGCATACTTCCCTACTATATAGTAGGGGAAAAGAGTAGGCGAGCAAAAAAGTACGTTTGAATCCTCACAGTATTCATAAAAGAGTAGGCGAGAATAACATAGCAGATGCTTGGTTCGCATTTCATACTCAACTAGATTTGGCTATAAAGTACCTACTTTTTTAGCGCTCGTTGAGTAAGTACTTATTGAAATACTTATTGAAAGTACCTACTCACCAGGCCCGCCCACAGAAATGACTGGGCCCCTGAAAAGGTCCAGTGAATGGGCCCTCCGCAAATCTGCTAAGCTATCATGCTATCTATCATGCGTATTTTCTCTCTCACACACACACACACACACACACACACACACGCGCGCGCACACACGCACACACGCACACACACACACACACACTAACCCAGAAAATACAGAATGTTCCCTTAATGTTCCCATATGGTTCCTATTTGACTAATTTTTTGGGAACCAAATACGAACGTTCTAAGAACTTTCCCTGTAGGTTATTTTTTAGGTTCTCTTTTTATAACCAAAAACTAACGTTCCCAGAACTTAAAATTGTTAACTGGGATCATGCATTTAACAGAGAGACTTGACCAACGCATGTTCAAATCTTCCTGTTAGACGACTTCGAGTCGAGTGTGTGAATTGAAAGCGCTTCAGTCAGACGATTCAGGGCGTGCAGGAAACTGAACAGATCATTCAAACTGATTCGCGAACCGATTTAGACAGATCTGCCAACTAGTTTAATGAAGTGTTTGAGCAGAATCGACTCAAAAGAGTGATTCATTTGTGAATTGAGAGTCGCTTATGCCCAGAAAAAAAATAAAATAAATACAGCTCGCTTGGTATAAACGCATTTAACTACAACACGTGTTGCATAAAAATAAAGAAACGAGAGAAACGTCACCCAATGTAACGAAGTAAAAGGTTGTTTTTTTATTATTAGAAATGTCCTCGAGTTAAAGAAGCCAAATGTAGCTACACTTAAAAGTAAAATGTTCCCCCAAAAAATACTCAAGTAAATGTAACGAAGAAACGTGAAATGCAGCTTTGGTGACTACCCACCTCTGGTTAAATGTAAAACATCTTTGCAATTCATTGGTGGTGGTTCTGTCGCTAATACCCTCCTGGCTATCGTTAGCCTGACTGGGAGCACTGATATGTTTCTGAGCTGACTGAAAAAAGTTGGTCAGTCGAATATTGTTTGGGTCTAAAGACCTTGCCAGCTTCCTCTTCTTCTCCTTTCTCTTCTGGCACCCTGATTTATTAGCTGGCATTGGCATACCAACTTAATGTACTACTGCTACAATATAAAGTTAATTATTTTGTTCTTGACACTTTTCTGCTGACCGCAAACTGTCTCGATCTAGCGGTTTTGACGTTGCGTAAAAAAAAAAAAAGATAAAAAACGACTCATTTTCAGGAGAGGGATGTTTCATAATGACACTGGCTACATTTACTCAAGCAGCATTAAATAAAATGCATTTTTAACAATTAATGGTGTTTTTTTGGTTCAACAACAGAAAATATGGTAACCTGATATTTAGGATGAACATAATTATCGTTGGACTGCATGTGCCCCCCCCCTAGCGGCTGGGCCCCAGAAAGCTTTCCCCTTTATCCCCCCTTATGAACGGTAGGAGTAGTGCTGTGTTGAAAAAAATCGATTCACGATTCTGAATCGATTTTCATATTAATTTCTAAAGATCGATCCGTAGCTCAGAGAATCGATTTATTAATAGGCAATTTTCCCCGTGAACTTTAACTTGCCGCGAGTGATCCCTGTGCGCATTGAAAGCTTTCACTCAGCGCGCACATTGTTACGACAATGGACTTTGATTCATTAAACCGTTCATTCAATGAACACGTTCAAAAAAGCAGATTCATTAAAATATATGTAATGAAACAACTTCAAGGTGTTAATTATTTTTACCTTTGAGTTCCACTTAAGGCTCAGCTGAGCAGCAATGCGTCGCATGGGCAAATGGCATTGATTCAATGCGTGAGTCTCTAATTTTATTTCCTTGCGGTTTCCTCATGCTGTGGGATGCTGATCAGCGCTGCTGCTGACGCGCATTTATGGTAAATGCACGTAACGTGAACGTTAAAAGGATGACTCGACAACTATTTCGCGTTCCTTTGGCACGGCAAGCTTTTCGCTAATATATATGACTTCACAGAAGACAGACGGCGGTAATCGCACGCGCTCTACCGGTCTCTTTCATTCACTGTCTGTGTGAAGCCTCTGTAGTAGGCGACACATCACCACGATAAACAGTCTCGTTATCATTATGAACTAGTCTAACATTCAATACACATGCATGAAGTTCAAAACAAGAAGGGTATAGCCTTATAAAAAACTTAATATCACGGTTCCTTCGGTTACGCGGGGATTGTTCTTTACAACAAATATAGGCTACTAATTTGCAGTTGAATGTCTATAATAAATTATTACAGTACTGTAGTTATGCAACATATTGATACTATTATTATAATAGTATCAATATTGCATAACTACAGTCCTGTAATTAATTTAACAGCTGGAAAAAAAGCTTTTTTTCAAAACGAATATCTAAATCTCAAAGATCGGATCGAATCGGATCGAATCGGATCGAATCGAATAATGATAATCGATTCAAGATCTTGAGAATCAGAATCGAATCGATTCTTGAAATTTGAATCGAAACACAGCTCTAGGTAGGAGTGGGAGAAAAAAAAAATCGATCCATCGATGCATCGCGATTCTCTCTCCAACGATTCTGGATCGATTCTAAGAATTTAAGAATCGATTCTGAGCTTAGTTTTTAAGCAGATGTGCGATGACGCTGAGTTTGCTTTAGAAACACCCGTATTCTGCTTGCTTTCAATTCCTCATATAGGCTGCCTGTAGGCCTACATACACCACTTGAACCCTCCGTGAAATAATCTTTCATAAAGTTCGAGAAGGATTGAAGCGAATTACGAGGTCATTCACTGGCTTCATTGCACGCTCTGTGAGAGACGCGCATTTGTTTGATGTTGCACTTGAAGTGTGCTGTACTTGCCCGTCGGTATATTTTCCTTACGAATGCTCTACGAAGTCATCATTTATGTGGTTTGCAATGCAGTCGACTTATATATTTAAAATATGAACCTCACTAACGGAAGCTGCTTTCAATTTCGCATCCTCACGCGCGCTTTGTTTGTGTAGACTGCTCGCGCATGCGGCTGTGCGTCTCCACGTCTCCGTGGTTTAATGTACTTGAGCAAAATTAACGTAAACACAGCCACTTATGTTTTAAGGGATTAAACGGTAAGGACAAACCACATTACTTCTTATATTTCAAAAGAGATGCGTGCACGAATGCAGCTTAATAGATCTTCCGCAGTCTATGTTGTCATAGTAAAAAAATAACAGGCTAAAGATGAAGAAAATTCCCTCACAGTTCTTGAATGGAAAACGTTCAGATAATCTATAGGCTACTGAAAGCACTTTTTGTTTGTTGTTTGTTATGTTATATGTTTCTATGCTCCTCTTTATTATTTGCTATAGCTGCTTGCTTGTATGTTTTGAAGTTATATTAGTTTAAAATTCTTAACATACAACTGTTTTAATTATTTTGTAGAAATTTTTTAATTATTAAAAAAAAGTAGGCCTACATAATTATCTAAACTTAATGGGGGGGGGGGGGGGGGGGGGATATAAAGAATCGTTCTGGAATCGGATCGTGACTTCCAGAATCGGAATCGGATCGTGAGGCTGTAACAGCTTGCAGTTACATTTGTCTTATTAGCTCTCTGTACTGTGTAATACTCCGTTCTACCACTAGGGGGTACTCTAGTAAGGAGGATTCCTAGTAGCATAAAATGGTAGAAGAAGTAGAGTAAGGAAGGAAGGATGTGTTAAGCACATGGGGTGCTTCTCAATATCCCTCCTCGTCTCCTCGCTCCTCCGTCCTCCCTCCTATGACCCGGAAACCGATCGAGCTCAGCCATCTTGAAGGACATCTCAATTCTCTAATTGCACCGTGAGGAGTCGAGGATCGAGGAGATAGGAGGCTTCCTGAGGAGTCATAAGAGAGGATACACAGGTGCATCCTACGCGGAACTGTTATATTGACTATACGTGTCGCACATGTCAATTCTCCTCCCCCTTCACATCGGTCACAATCATTTTAATTTATACTTTACCTTTGCAGTTTATATAAACCACACATCTCAGATATTTCAACAGTATAGCCTATCTTTATTATTATTTATTATGAATTTATTAAATAACCAAACTTCAACAACATAAGGGCAGATCCTTTTAGTGGTGCTGATGACACTGTGGAGTGACACTCGAGTGATCAAGTATTCCAATGTATATAAAAAAGCTTTTATTCTATTCCTCTGTCCTCCTTTCCTTTCCTCCCTTCCTTCCCTCGCGTCCTACAGGGGGTGGAGCTGAGACGCAAGGAAAGGAAACAAGGAAAGGAAACAAGGATGCACAAATAAGAAATGAGAAGTACCCCTGGAGAAGCTTCCCTACTAGTGTGGTCATGTTTTTCCCTGATTTGAGGAACCTGTGGTTCATATGCTCAAACAGGGTTCATCGTGCAGGCATGAGGCAGCAATTCATCTACAACTAAACCCTTGACCAATATGGAATTAATTGTCTACACTCACCCCTTTGGCATCTGCTGTTTGTGCCTTGAACTAGGGGTGTGCGATATGACGATTTTTAATCGTGGACGATTAAAATGTCTCCACGATCTGCTTTTGAAGAAATATGGTAGTATCGTGTTACAGTGCATTCTATCAGTTCAGTTCTGGCGCCCCGTCTCAACTGTACAACGCGACGTAGCCTACACATCACACGTTAATGAATAGGCATGGGACACTGCAATTCACAAAAGTTCATTATTTGCATAAGCCTTGCCGGTTAAACATCTAATTGACGCGCTGATGTGCTGTTCTAACGTGCGCTTTCCTGACCGCATACCCCCGACGCTCACAGGCACTAGAAGCCTGTCAAACAGCGCCAGAATACTGGACTTGGCTATCTTTCGAGTATTATTGTGCTAATACTGTTAAATACACACAATGTTTACATAAACAGGCTATGTCTAAAGTGAAAGCAAACATTTGAGAGAATATCTGGTGTAACATGCGTCTATATTAAACGCGTAGCGAGCTGGTCTAAAAGCGACAGGAATAAATAGCACTACCGCACGTCCTTAAAGGGATAGTTCGCCAAAAAAAAAAACTGTCATTATTTACTCACTCTAATGTTGTTACAAACCTGTATTAATTTCTTTCTTGTGCTGAACACAAAAGAACAATTTTTTTAATGTGGGTAACCAAACAGTTGCTGGTCCCCATTAACTTCCAGAAGAGAACCAATAAAAGACTATAGGGGGACCAGCAACTGTTCGGTCACCCACATTATTCAAAAGAACTTTTATTTTCAACAGAAGAAAGAAACTTATTCGGGTTTAAAACATCTTGAGAGAGTAAATTAAGACCATTTTCATTTTTGAGGAAACTATCTCTTTAGTAAAAGAAAAAAAACACAAGGAGAAAATCACTCACTGACTGAGAACTTTAATAGTAGCTTTAATAAGAATCAATTTATTCAGTGAAGTCTCTGTAGTGTTTTAATTTCATATTTGTTTAATTTAATTACTTTCTTCAATGCTACTGCTAAATACACCTAGTGCATCTGAAAAATGAAGCACTATTTATTTAATTTGAATATTAATTTGTGTAATGTTTATCTTGTCTTATTTTTTTAATAACAAAGAAAATAATGACAAAGATTTTTATCTTCGCCACTGGCCTAAATGTATGCCTTTCTTTTTTATTTTGTTACCTAAGGCTTTGTTTTTAACATAAGTACATTAGTTTGGCTGTAATGAACAGCCACTTGCAAAATATTAAAACCAACTTGACAAAGAATCGTGATAAAAATCGTGATTGTGATTTTCCTAAAAAAAATCGTGATATGATATTTTTTCTATATCGCCCACCCCTACCTTGAACTACAGTTTATCCTAGTATCAACCGCAGCTTGGACACTTGGATTCAGACCATTGTGAACTCTCCCGCTCTGCGCTTAAGTACAGTTTCTTGTTACTTGTGGGACTCTAAGGACTGAACTCTTGGCTACCAAAAGCATTATTGGGAAGAGCTGAATTAGCCCTATTGTCTTGTAAATTAATGCCTCATGTATTTTGTATGGTTACTGCCTGAATGCTGATTTATGGTATAATACGCATGGCTCATTGAAATGTGAAGTCTCTGGTCCCTCACTTTATTATGTAGCAATCTTTCTTAGCAAGCTTTATTGAAAGTAGATGTTACAAGGCGACCAAAGATTCCCACCCCTAATGAACGGCCCTGCTACTCACTGAGTATGCGGTTTGGAACGCAGCCATCTTCTAGCTGTGCAAGCAGGAAGTAAACTGATCTGGTCATGTGACCGTTCACACTAGTCAAATGACATTAATAGATTTTAATCAAGACAATCTATTTTGTCATTTAAAAGTTGAATTTATTGCCCAAAGTCAATAACAACATTTTTAGAGCTTCCAGAAATAAGAAAAAAGTTGCAGTCACAATTATGACTAGTGGGATTAAACGGGTCAGCTTTATATAGACACGCTTCATGTTTGTCCCGTCAAACACTTTGAAAGTCCATTAAGTAAACACTAATAGACTGCTGGTGGAACTATATTTTATTTGGAGCTCCAACTAAGGCAAACACTTGTCATGTAAAATGGACATTTGTCAGATTAGAAGATATTTTTACGAAAGACAAAATGTCGACATGTTCACAGTTTTTGAGAGACACTTTTACTGCTTTCGTATTGGTCAATAGAAACAAGATTTTAGCTACTATGGAAGTCAATGAGACAAGAACGGTCTGGTTCCTGATATTCTTCTAAATATCAGAAAATCGTCTGAATACATCTGAAAACGGTAAAACTCAACTGTTTAACTCTGGGGGAGTGGTAAAATGAGCCTATTTCCAAAAAAGTGGAGTATCCCTTTAAGAAGTGTGTTTGTTCTGTATTTGTTGCAGGTGACGCTCATCATCTCTCAGAGCTCAGGATTGTGTTGATGGGATACAGAAAAGCTGGTAAGAGTTCAGCTGGAAACACCATCCTGGGCCGAGAGGAGTTTGACTTGAGGAGATCTGTTCAGTGTGTGGAGAGACATGGAGAAGTAGCAGACAGACACATCACTGTCATTGAAGCTCCAGGATGGTGGAGGAATTACTCTATAGAGGAGAGTCCTGAGTTACTGAAACAGGAGATCTTGCTCAGTGTGTCTCTGTGTCCTCCAGGACCTCACGCTGTACTACTGATCATACCTGTGGACATTAGATTTAAAGAGACTGAGAGAAAAGTATTGCAGGATCATCTGGATCTTCTCGGTGAGAGAGTCTGGAGTCACACTATAGTGCTGTTCACTCATGGAGACTCTCTGTTAGACACATCTATAGAGCAGCACATCGAGAGTGAAGGACAGGATCTCCAGCGGCTGATGGACAAATGTGGGAACAGGTTTCATGTGTTCAACAATCACAACAGGAGTGACCACACTCAGATCCAGGAGCTGCTGGAGAAGATTGAGGAGACAGTGGCACAAAACAACGGCCGCCATTTTGAAATAGACAGAACGAGTTTAGAAGTGATGGATGATAAAAATAAAACAGAAGAGCACCAGGACAAATGGAGAGAGGAATCCGGATCACAGACTGGTGAGTGACATCATAAAATGTTATTAATATTATCTACATTTAATCTCAGATGTGTTTCCTCATTGTTCTAGACTATGGGCCTGATCTTTAAAACGTGTGAACACACAGAATTGATCTTATAGTGTGAGTCGCCGGATCACAATTAAAGGTTTTCTGTTAGAGCGGTGTCGTGTTAGCGCCCCCTAAGTTAATAACTAATGATCGTTGCTACGGAAGTGACTCAATCAAAACTAACTTTAGCTGAACAATAACTTTATTCTAGAGCTGCTGTAAAGCCTAAACAATCTCTGTTCATTTAATGTCCAACTATCACTGTAAAGCTGCTTTGAAACAGTCCATATTGTTATAAATGAAGGTGACTTCACTTGACATGAGGGTCAGTCTACTCTTCTTAACCCCATTCTGGCCGATCCGAATATGGTTCTCGGACATCATCTAACTCCTGGCAGGTCCTCCGTGGAGATTCCCCTCAGGAGGGACCTGCTTTCCAAGAGCTGTGGAAACTGTAGGTGTGAGTGATCAAGATCATACTCAACTCTAGAGCTCCATCCACAAGGAGACTGTACGGCCTAAAGGGGAATGTTTTCACCGTTTGGTGTCGGGAGCGTGGTTTGGACCCAGTGCTGGTACCTTCAGTGCAGGAGTTCCTCCATGATCGCCTCTCTGCTGGTCTTAAGGCCCGTTCACACCAAGCCCGATAACTATAAAGATAACTATAAAGATATAATTCTAAAAATCGTTCTCCATATTAAAGAATAACAGAGTTCACACCACAGCTATAACGATAAAGATATGAGGAACGATTGGGATCACTTTCAGAACGATTTTTTCCAGCTGTCCAACGATAAAACACTGACAACGAATCAGAATCGTGCATTTAAATGGCAGATGACATTGCAGAGAAGTTAATTGTCGAGGTACAAAAAAAATAAATCCTCCACTGTTTGACAAGTCAAACCCACTTTTCAATGATACGTTAAAAAGATGGATATATGGTAAGCATCCTGGGAATAAACGGTGAGAAGTATTCACAATGAGATTATGCAGTTAAGCAGCAGTGTTACAAAATTACCTCAGGTAGGCTATCCAGCGCTAGTTAGTTGACAGCATTACTAAAGTAACTTACTATGTTTATCCCATCATTGAATTTGTCAGCTAAATCCAGATATTATACTATATATGCTAAAATCACTGTTTAGATGCACTCCCAACACCTCTCGTCTTTTAAGGATATCGATTGTGTAACCAAAACAAAAAGCGCCTGTTTTTCCTTTTTGATATTTGTTTGTAACGGCAGCAGGTTATTTGCGCGAGTGCGCGCAACTCTGAAACGGCAGCGCGCTCGTGCTTAGAATTCTAGTAAGAACGTTATCGGTCTTTGGCTATGGTCTTTGGTGTGGACGCATTCATAGTTGTCTTTATCGTTATCTTTTTAGTTATCGTGCTTAGTGTGAACGCTTAGTGAAATAAAGTCGTTATTTTTGTTGTTTTTTGCACACAAAAAGTGTTCTCGTCGTTTGATAATCTTAAGATTGAGCCTGTGTAGTCACTCGGACTATTTTAACGATGTCTTTAATGACGAGGCCAGCAAGTCATTCCCTCAAGAAGCCTATGGACTAGTATGCAGGAGCGATCTTAATATCTTAAATATCTTAATTTGTGTTGCGAAGATGAACGAAGGTCTTACGGGGTTGGAACAACATGAGGGTGAGGAAATACTGACAGAATTTTCATTTTTGGGTGAACTAACCCTTTAAGGTGTATGTAGCAGGCCAGCTGTAGCAGCTTTCCATGCCATTAGATGAAGTTTAAAATAAAATAAAAAACATGAAATTGTATCATTTGTGTCCTAAAAAGATGGAAAATCGCAAAAAAATATGGTCTTGCCTTTTTAAAGTTTAAAAAGTCTGAATTGATCTATTCGGGTCTACATTTATCTCACACTTTTAAAAATATGGGTGTAACATTTGATTCATCCATTCCATTTCAATCAATAGGAGGATCTTTTGTGACGTCATTGTTTACATTTGCCGTGTTGCATCATGGGAATCGTGTGGCAAGAAACACTGCTAGATACCTGTAATTTGATTGTTTTGCATGTTTGGAGGAGGATTTAGCGAAAGAGGATGGTTCACTCTTGCTGTGTGGTCGATTGTACGGCTTGTTGGGGGCCTTATAAAAAGTTTTTCATTTCAATTTAAAAAAACAAATAAATAAGAACACTGATCAATGAAGATTTACCTGGCTTTGCAGTGAGCAGTGATTATTCCTCCGCTCTGCGATCACCCACGGGAGATGCGAATCACGCTGTGACTTTGCTTGGCCAGGTCTAACCTCTGCTTTAACAGACTGATCTCATGAAATGGCGCATGTATAACACACCGATTCGTATTTCCAACACGCATAATTGCTTTTCAGCATGTTTATGAACGCCATTGACTTAATGTTACATTACTGTATATAAATGACCTACCCCAACCCCGTACCTAAACCTACCCGTCACTGTGGTTAATACCATTTATGAGTCTTCCCCTTTTTTTCTATACCATCCTGGAAAAAATATCGCTCCCCAGATGTAGATCTACATTTTGCTTCGTTTCACTTCATTTAATGGCAGAGACGTATAGGCTAGCTCAAAATGCAAAAAGATAACATGCTACTTGATTTGGCGTGTTTGTTTAAGCAAAAGTCATGATGTCATGTTGCTTTTAGCACTATCACTGCTTTCTGTTTGGCAGAAAAGATCGGCCCAAATTTTCAAGAAACAAAATAATCGTAGGCCTACCGACTTTTGAAAGCCTTTAATCTTGCATGAGTGATGGGTCCAGGGGTTTCTATTAAATAAGAATAAATGTCTCCCACTCCCCAGCAGATTATAGTGGCCAAGACACGGGCGAGTCGGACCGACGTTTTTTGACATCCCAAATCACATATGGGCTTTGAATAACTTCAAATTTGTCACCAATACAAATTTTGAGCTTCTCTCCAAACCTCCTCCGGTCGTCAGATATTAAAGTGCTTATATATTGTGGATTTTGCCAGCTAACTTTTTTAAAAGTGCTTGTCGCGTCTTTACAGCCGGTCATTCTATTGTTTTCTTGCCACCCAACGACTCGCACATGTGTGCAATGATGTCAACAAAGATCCTCCTATAGGAAACCAGGCCAGAGCAGCAGGTTGAAACCACATTGAATATTGTAATCATATACCTAATGTTCTGTTTCTGTGTGAACCAAATATCTAAAATGAATGAATGAATGGATCCTCCTTCCCTGACCCATTTAGAGTTGACAAAGTTGACCATCTGAATTAATTACAATCACATGAACTGATGAATATTTTCCTTTAATGGATAAAAGTGTCTGTTAAATGCATGTTGTAAATGTTCTACTGATCTGCTCTCTGCTGTCATTATTACAGTGAGTGGAGATGATGGATCTAATTCAGGGTCTGTGGGAAGTTCTGCTTATGGTTCATCCCGATCACCATCAGGAGTAGACCCAATTTTCGGTTCATCACATTCCAGAGATTCATCTCTCACAAGTTATGAGTCAGGGGCCATAAAACAATGCAAGAGCTATGATTTGCTACCACCATTCAGTGAGTGTCTTGTATTGGCACTTTCAGTTTATTTTGGTCTTCCTGTGATCTTTTTTTACAGCCTTAGAGCTCATGTTTTCCATGAATAAATGAGATTTTTTTTTGTGAAAATATTATATTTAGTCAACATTGTCAAAAATTTGTCACAACTCATTTTTCCCCATAGTGAAATTTGGAGTCTTTCTACATCTTCCCTTTTCTCAATTTTTGATAATTGAATTTATGATAATAAATGCTATCTGTCAAGGCCTAAAATTAAAAAAGGCACATATAAGTTGATTTTCTTAAGTTGATGATAAACATTTTGTGGAGTTTAAGCACTTGTTTATACTGATCATTTATTCTTCTTTACATCTATATGGTCAACTTAAAATGCTTGCAATAAACAGCAATTAGGCTAATAAAGATATTTTATTCGATAAAACGTGTAAAATCCTGTCTGATTAATAACGTAGATAATTGTATAATGTTTTAATGATGACCAATAGACTGCATTATTTTTAGGAACATATTGAAAGTTTTAAAAATCAGAATTTTGTTCTATAAGAGTTTTCAACTTTTTACTGATTTAAATGTTTTTCCCCCAGTGAGTGGAGATGAGCGGTCAGACACATTGTCTGTGGGAAGTTCTGCTTACAGTTCATTGAGATCACTATCAGGAGCAGACAGCCATTCAGTTTATAGCTCAACACTCTCCATAGTCTCATATCTCAGCTCAGGATTTGGGTCTTTGCGGTCCATCCCGGAGTCTGAGGAACATTCAGGAACCAGACGAGCACTTGGTGAGAACATCGTCTCAAAACTTTTCCCAAGAAGATCAGAGAAGCATGAAGACACCGAGAACACTTGAATTATTATATCAATTGGATAAAAGAGAAATTGTGTCTATATAACATTTATCATACATTTATAATTTTGAGACACAATATTTAAAGACAACTATTACTAAACCTATAAGACATGGCAATGGCAGTAGTCTAATTAAATTAGTGGAGAGGGGATCATAAGTCATATTGATAAGCAATTAACATTGAGTGTTTTTTTGGTTACTTTGTCAATATTTTAAACTTCATAAATCCTTTTAATCTCAAATTTATATAAATTTGCTAAGGGGTAATTAACTGTAACAAATCATGTAAAAAATTATCATCTTTCAAAAATGTCTTGATTTTAAATAATCATAAAAAAATGTCTTGATTTTAATTAAGTGAATATTTTCTAGAAATTAAAGTTCCAGATACAGCATATTAATTTTTCATCAATTTTTGCACCAAACAACACAACAAGATGACATTTAATAATAGTAACAATAATTTAAGGTTTTTCTTATGTAGCCGAATCTGTGCTGGTTTGTATTGGCCGCCTCCAGTTTTCACTTTGTTATTTGCCTCCAGCTAGCGCCGTGACGTAACTGTGACGTCGGTGCAAAATGGGTCATTAGCGCAAGTCTCTAAGTTTTTGCAGAACTATGCCCCCTCTGGCAACTAGGGCTGGGCAAAAAAAATCGATTTTTCGATTAATCGTTTTTTAAAACGTGGTCGATTCAAAATCGATTCTCGACGGCCACGAATCGATTTTTTCCATATAAAGGGCTCACGGACGCGGTGCTGCATCTTCTCGTCTCTCTGCACTAGGCAAGCTAAGCGCTGCAGCTGTCGGTACACACACGCGTTTAGGAGTCGGGACATGACGGAATATGCACTTAACAATCGGGCCAGCATTGCATCGTGACCTATGATCGTAACTAACATTTATCATTTATTTGCTCAAGCAATGTTAATCCATCCCGTGCTCGCGCACTCTCAGATGTCTTTCAGCTGCGTGCACAGCGTAAATCCGCCTCACAAACAGCTCGCCAGAAACAAAAGTTTTATCCCTGGATTATATCGCTTTAACAGTTAAAACACGCAACATGTCAAAACTCTGGTATTGGTGAGTAACCTCGTAAAGACAGTCGGGACTCGGTAATGTCTTAAATTAGCATTAAACGCGTCTGACAGAAAGTTAAAGAAACACTAATGGATTCGCACACTAGTTCTTAAAGTGAACGCAGCCATTTGTGTCAGTCATTAATTCTGTTGTCATAACAACCAAATATAGTATTAATTGTAAGCAATCAGAATTAATATAGCCTTTGTATTTAATTCAGTCTGGACTAAAAAGACTACAGTGTTATTTTGCATTGGATTACTTTATTCAGTTTCTGTAGTATTTCTGACATACCCCAAAATGTGATGTCTCTTAATTTGTGTCTTTATTCTATTGTATTTATTTGTCCTACTTTTTTCAATTTAATTCAAAGATTGAAATCAAGCATTCATACATAAACTCTTAACAAAAAAAATACATTAACATTTAGGTAAGATCAATGTAAAAAAATGTCTAAATATTTATATATTTATTTATCTATCTTAAACATAAAATAACAGGATACTGTTTGATCAAGCTGTGCGACTGTTTTGACTTTTTTTGCAAATTGCATCAAAATCCTGTCTAGTCTTTGTATGCATTTAGTGTACCTAAAATAAAAAAAATGTTTTATATATAGGTTTATGGCTCTTAATTTCCTTGTATTAATTAACCACTAGTAAACCTATGTCCACTGTTCTTTTTTATGAATTATAAATATAGGATTTTTATTACATCTTCATTATAGTCGAATCGAGAATCAAATCAGGAATCGAGAATCGAAAATCGAATCGAGAATCGAAATCGAATCGAACTGAGAGCTTGCGAATCGAAATCGAATCGAAATTGAAATGTGAATCGATACCCAGCCCTACTGGCAACAAGCGAAACTCCAACCAGAGGTGTGCACGCTCATGGCACATGCACGCAAAAAAAAAATCTTGTAATTCTGAGATAATTAACTTGTTAATTCAGACAAACAGAGTACATTTTTTAAGTGTATGCAATATGCTTCAGTATGTTTACACTTTTTTTTTTTTTTTGTAAAGGGCGGTGTGAGGTCCAAAAATAATATTTTGTTGCCTGAGGGCAACACCATCATGCCATAGAAGGACGTAATTATAGAAATTATTAATTTATGTCGGCACAGGTAGGCGTGACAATAAGAAAATAATAAAATGTATATTTAAAGTGAGATGACAGACATCAACTGAACTGTAGACAGATGAAAACTCATGGCCAACATAACAAGTGCTTTAAAGAGGTGGTAAAATGCCATTTTAACAAGATGTAAAATAAATCTTAATGTCCCCAGAGTGTGCGTGTGTGAAGTTTTAGCACAAAATACCCCACAGATAGCCCCCCTTTTTTATATTGCATGTTAAAGTTGTTTGCAAAAACAACTTTAACAAGAGCTGTGTGTGTTGGCAGGTGCAATCACCTCACACAGAAACACACTAAATGACAGAATCTGTTCTGCCTTTAATGTTAAAATGGAGTCAGACGAAGATGGAGAGACTCAAGAAGAAGTGAGAACGTGTAGAATCCAACAGGACGTCTCTGCTAGTTGATGAATTTAAGTTGCTGATGACGTAGTTAACTATCTTCAATTAGGATATTCTGTCATGATAATCTATTAATCTCTTGTAGAGAAACGGTTGTGAGATACACACAAAGTGAATTTCTATTCCATGTGAAAAGTCGGATGCTAAAGTTTGAGCTGACTCACAAATGTACTCTTATACAACAACTTTTCCTCTATCTACATTTGTACCTTTATGTACATTATGTACATTTTAGGGTTAGTGATGTCACTAACCAGGGAGGAATATCGTGTAATTCTACCAGCCTTGTTGTAGTCCTTTTCTTTAAGCAACACTTCACACTAACTAAAGTTAGAAAAGTGAAATCAAACTTAACCACCCCTTTAAAATGAACAGAACAAAATTAACAACTTACTTCACTTCCTTTTACAAATATGAATAAAGCATTTGTGATTTAACATCCAATGCTGTTTTTTATAGGGGACATGGAAGATATTTTAGGTTGAGGGAGCATTATTAAAAAGTAGCGTTATACACTTTTTAATAATAAACAATATCAAGTCTATAAAACTCGTAAATAGGGTTACTACACTCGTTTAAACAACAACCCAATACCAGTCATTTTACTGCAAATCAATCGTCATTCAACGAACATTTTGAACATGAATATTTTATGATAATTTTTACTTTTCACACCGTTTAAAAAGTAAAAATAGTCGTCTGCAGTATACAGTAGCTACTCATAACTTAGAATTGTATTAGAATCGTATTTCATACGACTTTAATCGGCATTCTGTCATCAATTCGCGCTACGGTATAGCATTTTTCGACAAGGAAGCAAAAATCGACAGAACACCGGTCAACGGTAAATTAAGCCTTTAAATAAAAGTGTTATTGTGCGGTTAAACACTGTCAATAAAAGAGCCTGCACAGCGGCAGGAACACAAAAACCAGGTTAGAGCCTACCTTACACAACACCGACGGTGGACTTGTGCTCAGGACAGGAGTAGAGGACCGTTAGACCGTAAAAGACGAAGACAAGTGTAGAGGTCGGACACACACTTCAATCCACAAACTGCAACGGTCATAATATGACGTCACGCTTTTACGTTTAAAACAAAACAAAACGTACGAGACCGTTAGTTCCAGTCCACGATTTTGATTGGTCAATACTATGACCGCTTCACCGAATGGCATCACTACATCACCCCTAGCAACCACTCTTGACAACGTAAACATGTTCTCACTGATATTGTTCATTGAAGCTTAGATAGTGTGCCTGCATTTACAGTAGATATAGCGTTTTCCTTCAGGTCAGTCTAATATTCGTTTAAAAATCTGTTTGAATGTCCGCCGCGATATTTTTTCATTTTATCAGTCAAAGGGTTTAATTTCCCGTGCCTGGCTTACACGCATTCAGTTGCGTATTGTTTTTCCGTGTTTACGACAACAGTTGTGTTTACGTTAGTCTTCTCTGTTGACAGACTCACTCATAAAGACGGTCTTTGGCGACATCTAGAGGCGAAATAATGTAACTTGCTGTTCAAGGTCAGGGACTATTTCTTCCAGCGGAAGGAAGGCTTTAGCGATTTTCTTCATAAAAATAGCATTGATAAATTTTGGGGGATTTAATATTTGTATTGTTTGTAACTGTTTTATAAAAGCATAAGCTACTCTACTGCTGTATATAAATAATAGTAATTACAGTATTTACAAATAAAAACAAAATAAACAACAAGTAATTACAAATATTAGTTAAAATAACAGAATGTAAATAATTCACGGCGGTTACTCCGCTTCGGGTTGTGCCTAACAACGCCCTTCAGCCGTGACTCAACTAACGTTAGGTCTCTCCATACTTTAAGTGGGTTATAAGAAAATTGTTATGTAAATTGTTTATTAAAAATACTAAATGCTAAGAATTCAAAAATGTGAATGAACAAATATTTGGGTTTCATTTACAATCCTGTGAAAACAGACTGCTGCACCCCAGCACCCTCGCTGCGTCCCTGACTCTTTAAATAAAAAATACATTTACCATAAGTTTATGATGGATCTTGTGCCTTAATTCGGTGCATTTTTTTCTTCTATTTATGTTATGCTAGGTCTTGCTTTATAGGTCTTGCTTTATAGCCTATAGTTGTAAATGTCTAGTTGTTCTAAATTCTTTATAAAAAAAAAATAAGTTAAAATAAAGTTAGTTATAAGTGAGTAATTTAAGTGAGTATAAGCGTATTAAAAGTGTTTCAATTAAGGGTAATTAGTTATGTTAGAAAAAAAGGGGGAAAAAAACTTAATCGACTGAAATCGATTGCATTTACTGTATGAGCACTGTGCCACTGTTCACCCAACTGTTACTGGACTTCATTTTATTTTTGATTCAAAATTGTTAATTTACTGTTTTTTATTTTTTAAAACTAAACTGTTTTATTACTCTGATTTCTTTTGATTATTTTAATTTCTTCTATGTAAAGCACTTTGAATTACCATTGTGTATGAAATGTACTATATAAATAAACTTGCCTTGCCTTGAAAGAGATGCCTGGTGTGACTCAAACTCAAATCTAATCCTGTAACCCTGAGTTTGTTCAACTAGCATCATGATACAGGCCCTGAGCTAACATGAACAGTTATATTTATACAGCCAACATAAACTTTAACAAGTATCACTCACTGCATTCACGCTATGGCTTAATCATAAAAAGATATATATTGTTTCCTTTTTATAATGAAGTCTCAATATAATATATAAAGGGGAAACTTCAAATCAACATTTGAAGTAGATCAGAAGTTCAAAGTTGCCCTAAGGGAAAAATAAAAAAGTATTGATCAAAACTCATATACAACATTGATAAAAGGTTTTGATCCACTTCACTGGAATTAAAATCACCAGAACTTAAAGGCATTAACTCCTGTCATGGCTCATAAAGACTACAAATTTTGAAATTAAGTTATACCATGAAACTATTTCAGAGACTAGAAAAGACAAAATGCTCTTGAATCCCACAAACATAAAGTTAGCAATGAAACGCCACACACTCGAGTAATTTTCCATTTTTATTTTCTTTATTTAGATTTACATAATCCACTTGACTTTCCCGTGTGCTGTGAGAAATGTGACGTTTGTGCCCTGTACAGTCCAGTCCCTCGCGTGTACTCTGAGGGAAGGAAGCGAGTGCAGGAGGGAAGGAATGACGCGGGAATGAGAGAGTAAAGGGCCGAGGCTGGGTTACAGTGGGAGACGTGTCGTTCAGCGGTTTATAACTTGTCCAGGAAGTTGTCGAGTGCGGGAATGCCCTCTTTCAGGCCCTTGCGCTTGCGTGTCTCGCCGACGATCTGGAAAGGCTTGGACGCGGCGTCTTTGGGGTCGCCGGGCAGAATCTGCCAGTGGTCGAACACACACTGAGGGAACGCCTGACCGCCGGTGTTAGAGCGCAGATCCGCTGTGAAACCTACACACACAGAACATCAGCGTTACTCACATTAGCAATGAAACGGGCGTTTTTATCTGAATAAAATGCGACTCAAGTCGTTAAATAAGTGCATTTTGATAATCAACTTCTAATAAGAAAAATAAATGCTCTCGTACGTTTCATTTGTCTACCAAATGTAGCTGTGCCTTCTCACGAGCTGCTCTGACTACCATATAAATGTGATGTCAGAACCACTCAGAAAACAGGCCAATCAGAAGAGAGGATCAGGAATATTAAGTTGGCCTGTCAAAACGATTAATCGCATCCAAAATAAAAGTTTGTGTTTACATAATATATGTGGGTGCACTGTGTATAATTATTATGTATATATATATATATATAAACACATGCATGTATATTTAAGAAAAAAAAATATTATTTATATAGAAAATATTTATATATAATATAAATTATATATAAATCCATAAACACAATATATATGAAAATATTTCTTAAATATATACAAGCATGTGTGTGTATTTATATATCTAAAATAATTATACACAGTGACCCCACATATATTATGTAAACACAAACTTTTATTTTGGATGCGATTAATCGCTTTGACAGCCCTATTATTAAGTAAACGGGCCAAAATTGACAAAATTTCTTGGTTTGAGATATTTTGAGATGGTTTTTGGTACTTATACCGCAAATATATATTCTTAAAGAAATCAATCTAAAATAAAACTTCAAAGTTGTATAATATGGGACCTTTAATTAAATGCGACTAAATAGTGGTTAATTAAAAATTGTGTTTTGGTAAAAAACTACTTCGAATACAATGATTGTCTGATTAAAATAAAAATTAAACCAGTGATTGAAAGCTGATTGGACCGGTAAAAATCCGCTAATATACCGTAAACCCAGACGACGTACTGATGGAAAAAGAAATAGAGCGGAAATGCGTAGGAGGGCGGAGCCAGGCTATAATCAGAACGGTTACTCACCGAAAGACTCGTTGACGGGAAGGAAGGCCTTGACGATGAACATGGGCGTTCCCATGACCTGAGACTCCTCGAACACGTGACCTCGCTTCCTGTTCAACACGCCGTAGATGCCCCCGACCACTTGCTCCGGGCACTGAGAGAGAGAGATGCGGGTGAGAAACATTAAAACACTACTCATAATGTCGAAAGCAGAATATTTGTGGGGCCTGATAGTGATATTTTAATAAATACAGTTTCATATCTTGAGATCAGCATTAGTATCGAATATTGAAGTGTATCTGGACACCCCAAATTGTAATTTAATATTCAAAATGAATGCCAAGGAACAATCTGTCCATCAAGACAGCACTAGACCATGTCTGTGGAGGTCTCAGATAACAGTGGTAGGGGTTATCCATCACTTCATCAGAGTGGTGCATGATTTCTCATCATTGACCAGACAGACTTTCCAGATCCAAAGGACTTAATGTGGGGACATATTTGTTGTGTCCAACATCAGACGTTGAGGTATCATCATAGTAGTTTTGTGCACACGCAACATCCAGGGTTCCTACAGGTTTCTTCAAGTTAAATTCAAGTCTTTTTAAGACCTTTTTAAGAACTTGGGTTCATTTATTTTTCAAATGTGGAATGTGTAAAAGATGATAAGCCAAGCAGATAAAATAAAAACTAGGGCTGTGCAAAAATTAATTGTGATTAATCGCATCCAAAATAAAAGTCTGTGTTTACATAATATATTTGTGTGTGCTGTATATAATAATTTTGTATATATAAATACACACACATGCATGTATATATTTAAGAAAATGTGTTATTCATATATAAAATATTTATATAATATAGATTATGTATTTATATATATATTTACAGAATTTAAGCGCAAATAATTCTTAAATTTATACATGTATGCATTGGTATTTATATATACAAAATAATTATATACAGCACACACAAATATATTATATAAACACAGACTTTTACTTTGGATGCGATTAATCGCAATTAACATTTGCACAGCCCTAATAAAAACATCTCAGTCGGCCACACGAAAGTTTGCCGAACAATGTTAATTTGTGTTTTAACGTTAGCTAAACACACACAAGACATCAGTTCTGACTGGATCGCAACCCAGATCGACACTATCTAACATTTCATCTAGTTTGTTTTTCGTTGACGAAAATGTCAATAGATTTTCCTCATAGTTTTTGTCATTCAAAACTAGCGTCTCGTTTTCGTCAGTGAAAAAATGTCGTTGAAGAAAAGTTATCATTATTTTAGTCAATGAAATTAACACTGACATACAGCACAATTTAAGTCCCAGATATCAAAACTCTAGACTTTTTAAGGTATTATTTCCAAATTCATAAATTCAATGCGCTTTTTAAGACCACGTAGGAACCCTGAACATCATGGCAACGTACAACACAAAGTACCTCACGCGGGAAACACTTAACGAAGTGTAACTAACGTAGGGCCCTATAAAATCCATTTTATTTTTTCCCAAATTCCGTTTTAATTTTTGCAAATTACGTTTTTTCCGTTTTAATTTTTTGGAATGCAGGTTTTTTTTACCCTTTAATGTTATTTTAGCTGCAAAAAGAGCTTTTAATGTTATTGATTAAAATGTGCACAAATAAAATAGGCATTTACTCTTAAAATGACCAATACTGCATGATGCAACATAACACTGCACTCCAAGCACTTCAAGTAACAACAAAATATGGTTATAAGCTTTAAAGCTTCCAGGGTCTTGAAAGTTTGTGAAATTGAAGAAATAAATAAGGATTAAGGACCCGTGGGAGCCCTGATAAACGTAAGCTATATAGACCATTTCAAAAGATGTAAACAACACTGGTCCAGAAGCACTTCCTGTTTCAGTTTGTAACTGTTGTCTTTATTTCACATGTAAAGAAAACTTATTAAAGATGCTTGTTTAACTTTTTGATTCAGTTTTATATGCTCTGTTGGTTGTATTTTATCCCAGCTTTTATGTAGTGTTAAAAAACTGAAACAGGAAGTGCCTCTGGACCAGTGTTGTTTACATCTTTTGAAATGGTCTATAAAAAGTCTCATTCTAGCACGTGTCCGCTCACCTGAATCTCCACCAGGTAGACGGGCTCCATGAGTCTGGGCTCGGCGGTGATCTGACAGGCGTACAGCACCCTGCGGGCCGTGGGGATGATCTGGCCTCCGCCGCGGTGGATGGCGTCCGTGTGGAGAGTCACGTCGTGGATGTCGAAGCGGACGGCACGCATGTTCTCCTCGCACAGCACACCCTGAGGAGAGAGACACACAAGACCTTGAGAATGCGTCAAGGACGGAGGGGTGTAATGATCAATGTTGGGTGTAACTAATTACTAAGTAATTAGTTAGTGTAATTTAATTACTTTCCCCTTGAAAATGTAAAGTAAGGGATTACTCTTCATTTATCTGTAATTTATAGTTACTTCTGATGTAATCAAGTTCAATATTGTGTATAGATCAATCTGATCTCACAGCGATCCGTACGCATTTTATGAGGCGTCTAAATATTACGACCGCACTCGTACAAATTCGTATGAATTATTGTAAAATATGTATGAATAAAGTGTGAAATGTCATGAGATCAGACATAAAACTAGTGGGTTTAACATCAATATGTATCGTCAGATGCTAAAAAGTATGTTTTTATAATGTAATCTTCTCCACCTTGGCCAGTTTAAGGATAATTCATGCAATTTTATAGTATTTATTTGAAAGAATTAAAACAGATTCATGTCTATCCTTGTGTTATTCAGCTGGTTGAGATTGATATGGGATTTCGAAAGTAATTAAATACTTTTTAAAGAGAGTAATTAGCACAGTAATCTAATTACACTGTTGAAGAGGTAATTAGTAACTAGTAATTAATTACTTTTTTAGAGTAACTTACCCAACACTGGTAATGATCCATCGCTATAATCACAACGTAAAAAAGATTGGCTAATTTTATGCAAGGCTCAGCTTTCTGTATAAAGTATTTCACCCAAAAAATTAACCTGAGAGATTTCTCTCTCTCCATTCCTCAAACTTAAAGTGTCAAAGATATCGTAAAATCACGTCTAATCCAAATCTTCTGAAGTGACATGTCACGAAGGCTATATGATGAACAGATTTACAACGCGTAAATATAATATGAATACAATAACATACTAGATATGTTGAATATAATGTACAACCGTAAGGGAATATTGGCAACACTTAACCATCAGGTTCATTATTTAACATTAGTTAATGTAATAACTAACCATGAGCAATACATTTGTTACAGTATTTGTTAATCTTCGTTGATGTTAGTTAATGATAATAAAGCTGTTCATTGTTTGTTCATGTTAGTTCACTGCGCATTAACTAATGTTAACAAGATTTTAATAAAGTATTAGTAAATATTGACATTAACGTTTACAAACATTAATAAGTGCTGTTCATTATTAGTTCATGCTAACTGATGTAGTTAACTAATGTACCTTATTGTAAAGTGTTACCGGAATATTTGTAGGTCCTGATAGCAAAAAAAATATCATTTTCACTAAAACATATTGCAATAGTATCATTTTGGGTACAATTTATCACAAGACTCCTAATTATTATAAAATCTAAACCCAAGAGATTTAAGTCTGCATTTAATGTCCATTTCTCAAACAAAAGAGTTTTAAAGGCATCGTAAACGACTTGAATTTGGATTAGACCCGATTATGAGACAAAGGTTTAATATATTACTGAATGCTATAAAAAGAAAAGTATTTGTATCGAATCGCAACGAATGCATCACGACATCTCTAAATATAATAAAATATTCAAAATGGAACAATTGTCCATAAGACAGCAGTAGATCTGAGTGTGTTCATGTCTGTGGAGGTCTCAGATAACAGTGGTAGGGGTTATCCATCACTTCATCAGAGTGGTGCATGATTTCTCATCATTGACCAGACAGGACATCAACAGACCCGTTACTAACCCAAACCTCATTAACTCTGCCCGTCTCACCTCTTTAGTGGCCCACTGGAAGCCAGCAACAACGCTGTCCTTGATCTCGTTCAGGTACTGCACTCCTTTGGTCACGTCCACCAGGACGTTGGGTCCGGTCCCGTCGGGTCCGAAGCACCAGATCTTACGGGCCTCCGTGACCTCCCACTCGTATTTGTCGGCCAGATAACGGGCTCGGGTCTTGAGCTCCTGGCGGGACGACACCTCACCCTTGTCGATGTCTTCGGCAAGACCGTCTGGGAACGGCCTGGCCTTCATGTAGAGACGGTTGTGTTTGTTGGGGGACTTGGACAAGCACATCTGGTCGGATTCTGCACTGACCGTCTCCCTGTAGGACACGACGGGGTCCGATTTCTGTTGGGGAGCGACATCGACAGGTTATAGGTTACGTCAGGGTAGTTGCATTTAAATTTACTGCCAAAATAGGGTCACAGACTGAATGTAATATGACAACACTAAGTTTTTTTCTGGGTCCATCTTTCAAAACAAGTTTTACATCACTAAAGAAACTGTAAATGTGCATAATATGGGCACTTTAACCCTAAAACCGTATTCTGGACAAATGTGGGCAAAATAGTTTTGATTTCTTTTTAAAGAAATGCCTCCTGAACACACTTTTGACTCAATTCTACAATGTTAATTGGGTGAGAAAAAACTCCTTAATCTTGTATTTGGGTCAAAAATGGGCTCTCATAGAAATGAATGGGAAAAACTGTAATTTAGAGCAGTCTAAAATAAGCCAAAATAAGACACCAGGTGACAGCAAAGTCACTTCAGCTTTAGGTTTTAGCTCTAAGAACTTATTGGAATGATATTTTAATGTAGTTTAAAAAAATAAATAAGGATAATTTACATAGAAAATATGGTACTTTTTGAAGTGAATAAATTTAAAAATATCCCCAAAATGTAAAAATAACACCATAAATAGATAGACAAAACTTTAAGTAGAAAATATGGCACTTTTTGAAGTAAATAAATTCAAAAATACCCCCAAAATATAAAATTACACCATAAATGGGTAGACAAAACTTTAAATAGAAAATATGGTACTTTTTGAAGTAAATAAATTCAAAAATACCCCCAAAATATAAAATAACATCATAAATGGATAGAAAAAACTTTATCGAAGACAGTGATATAACATTTATAATAAAGAAAAATTAGGATCACACCCGAGTCCTCTGTGCCCACATTTGTCCACAATTACAGGATTAAGAGCTAAAGTGAATACGGTTTGAGGGCTTAAGAGTTCATAATTTTATATATTCTACACATGATTTAAAGATCAAAAAAATAGTTTTATAAACTGTACAGCCTATTGCTGCAGCACTGCTTTTCAACCTCATCCGTTCACACAATGATTTGCTCCAAATAGACATGTTTCTTTCAATTCTCCACTTTTTTACCAGATGGTGCAATTCTCTCAGGTTTGGCCTATAAAGCAAATGCTCGTTTTGTTCTCATTTTCTGCTTCTGCATATTCAAGCAAATTATCCAGCTATAATTTTGTGCGGGTGTGTTCCTATGGATGCCAAGAGTGTGGTTAGTGAGTAATAAATTGTGTGTGTGTGATATTGAAGAGAAAATCACAACTGAGTTTTGCTGGCATCTAATGGGGAAAATGTGGTATTGCACTTTTGCATTTTTTTAAACATTAAATCCAAACTTATTTAGATTTATGGCTTTAATTTTTTAGAGTATAATATAATCCATAAAAAAATATTTTTTTTTATAAAATATAGTAAATAATTTTCATTGATTTAATCCTCTATAACGTTAAACTTTACTTCAACAAGGGTCTTTAAAAGCTCCCAAGCTTCATTATCACAAGCATTTTAGTCCTCTATGGACCCGTGCAACTTTAAATTGACGCACAAGTTGTTGTTCATGCACAAACCTTCAGTGGAATGCAAGCATGGTCCTCCTCCAGATCTTTAAGGCAGATTTCCAGGTGAAGTTCTCCAGCGCCAGCGATGATGTGCTCTCCGGACTCCTCGATGATGCACTGCACCATGGGGTCGGACTTGGCCAGACGTTTGAGTCCCTCCACTAGTTTGGGCAGGTCAGCAGGGTTCTTGGCCTCCACCGCCACTCGGACCACAGGGCTGACGCTGAACTTCATCACACGCATGTTGTGGGCATGCTCGTAGGTCGTGATGGTCCCGGTCTTCACCAAAAACTGGTCCACGCCAACCAGACCCACGATGTTACCGCACGGCACGTCTTCAATGGGCTCCACGTAACGCCCCATCATCAAAATGGTCCTGGAATTGACATTCAGGGTCAAAGAGGAACACTTTTTTAATACCTAGTTGTTTTTTTTTACTCAAACCAAATGATACTACCACACAATAGATTATAAATTATTAACACTTCTTTTTTCGCATAAGAAAAAACGAAAAAAAAAAAATTTAAAAAAAAATTCAAATAAAATAATAAATAAATAAAATAAAAATAACCAAAAAATAAAATAAAAAATAAAACAATAAATAAAAAAATCTATATACACACACCAATACCTAGTTTAAGAGTTAATCAAATGTTGGCAGCAAATGTATACGGCTAAACCCAAAAATGCCAAATATTATATAAAAGCTCCGTTTGAGTTTATTAAACTTGATTTAACTTTTTCGGAAAAAAAAAAAAAAAAAAAAAAAAAAAAAGCGATTTATCACATCCAAAATAAAAGCGTGTTTGCATGCGTGTGCACGGTGTATATAAATCTATATGCATAGTATACATTTAGGAAAAATGTGATGCATGTAAAATATAACTTCTGAATACAGTATATGCATGCACATATTTCTTAAATATATACATGTGTGCATTTATATATATACAAAATAATTATACATAGTACAGGGTTCCTGCAGGTTTCAGTAAGTCAAATTTAAGACCTTTTTAAGACATTAAGACCATAAACATTGAAATTTAAGACATAGATGATGCATTACCAAAAATTTAAATTTAAAAAAAAAAAATATTTGTAAAAAATTATTTTGTGTGTGTGTGTGTGGGTGAAATTTGTACTTTGCATTTTATACTGTAAAAACGCAATTATAGTTGATCATACCTAGAGATGAAATGGCATGAACAATTCATTTCATGATTATTATGAAATCAATTTGCCAAATGTATGTCTAAACGCAGCAAATAAATAAAATTAGCATTAATACGCACTTTTTGTTTACATAAACATTAAAATACCATTAAAAATGATGGCCAAATTTTTAAGGAGTGTCTTGCAACAGGTTATCTGGTTAAAATAGTCTTCACAAAAAAATGTTTTATAAGCAGAAACCTCACGTATTTCAGCCTTTAAATGGTCTTTTATAAAAAGATTGAGTCAAAAAATTATAAATTATTGACATTCACATCCCCTTATCTTTTATTATTGATAGTGAAATTCAGCCGATTTTTTCCCGTATCAAGCCACGAGCTAATTCTAGCACGCGAGTGGCGTGTTTGAACCGCTTTGAACCCCTGCACTAGAGCTCCGCTTTATAGGCTACGACTCAATACTTTTTTCTACTTTGTAATAACTTTCTGCAGCCATAGTTTTGGCAAATGAACGAGGGTAAAATCTTTTTAAGACCTGACCAAATCAAATTTAAGACCTCAGATGAAAATCTAGCCATTTTTCAGACTTTTTAAGGCCTTAAATTTAAAGTTCAGAATTTTAGACTTTTTAAGACCCTGCGGAAACCCTGTAGTACACACATTATGTAAATGCACTTTTGGATGTGATTAGTTGTCCAGTCCTGCTAAAAATTACATGCTACAGACCTCTGGATGGGTTTCAGGTAGAGATCCTCCTTTTTCCCAGGGGTGAAGTTTGGTCCCATGATCCTCACTTTCAGTCCGGTGGACACGACACCAGAGAACACACGGCCGAAAGCGTAGAAACGGCCCTTATCGGTGGTCGGCACCATTTTTGAGATGTACATCATGAGGGGACCCTTCGGGTCGCAGTTCTTGACACCTGTGAGGAGAACAAAATCAGACATGAGAGATCGTCAAAGGCTAACGGTGCATTAAAACTATTGTAAATGCACAATGGAGAAGCAAAGAAGCACCCAACATCAAGTGGAGAGCATTCAAATAGTTTAATGCACACCTAGCTCTAAATTCTAGTTAAAGCTGTTATTAATGTTTGCAGCACAATATTTGACCGGAAGGGTACAAACTATGATTATGTTCATCAGTTACGGCTCATTAGATATGGATAATTTTCCCGGCATTAGATCAGACACTGAGTAGTGCGCAAAATACTCATTTAAAAAAAATAGAATTAATTTCAATTAATTATGAAGAGTAGGGATGGGCAACGATTAATCGCATTAAAAATAAAAGTTTGTGTTTACATGATATATGCGTGTAGTGTGTATAATTATTTTGTATATATAAATACACACACATGCATGTATATATTTAAGAAACATGTGTTCTTAATATATCAAATATTAATATTTTAAAATGAAAAGTTTTTTTTTTATTTCGAACATGTAGAAAAACAAACAAACAAAAAGAAAGAAAGAAATTTTTTTTTTAACTTGTACAGGTCAGAAAAGGAGTAGGAAGAATCATAGCTTATTCAATCCTACCCCACCTTCAACTAATTATAAATAATTAATATTTATACGTAATATTATATTAATATTATTATACATAATATAATTATTAGGGCTGTCAAACGATTAATCGCATTCAAAATAAAAGTTTGTGTTTACGTAATATACGTGGGCGTAGTGTGTGTAATTATTTTGTATATATAAATACACATATATATATTTAAGAAAAATCTGAAAGTATATACTTTATATATATTTATACATAATTAATATTATGTATAAATATTTCATGTATTAAGAACACAGTTTTCTTAAATATATACATGCATGTGTGTGTATTTATATATACAAAATAATTATACACACTATATATTACGTAAACACAAACTTTTATTTTGGATGCGATTAATCGCGATTAATCGTTTGACAGCCCTAATAATTATACATAATATTAATCATGTCTAAATATGTACATGCAAATATTTCTTAAATATATACATGCATGACATGTGTGTGTATTTATATATACAAATTAATTATACGCACCACACACACACATATATTACGTAAACACAAACTTTTATTTTGGATGCGATTAATCGTTGCCCATCCCTACGAGAGAGATGCATGAGTGATCTTTCTAATAAATCTTAATAAATGCTTTAAAACAGTTTAGAGTATTCAGATAAAACATGGTAACAGTAAATAATTACAACAGACCCTCAATTAACCCCTAATCCTATAATAAGTACATGTAGTCTCTGAGTACTTAAATATGTAATTACACTAACATAGACACCTTAAGATAAAGTGCACCCCAAAAGTTAAATATATTTCTCCCAGATGTGCAATAATAGGCACGTGCCTTAGACCCCCATGCATAAATGCACACAGCAGAGAATCGTACCCATGGCAGCTTCATCATCTCCGGGTCCTTCGTAGAGCAGCTCGCAGCGGTACTTCTGGGCCGTGACGGGAGAGGGCAGGTGGATGGTGATCATCTGAAGCAGAGCTTCTCCTGCGGGCAGCCAGCGGCGCATCACGGCCTTCAGCAGCGGCTTGCCCTCCTTCTCCTTATCCTCGGAGTCCAGCTTGATGTCCAGCTTCTCGATCAGCTTGGCGGTGTCCTCCTTCTTGAAGTTCATGATGGCGTCGAACACCTGGAGGTTGAGGAAGTGAGGTATGATCACCAGAGTATCAACAGATTTGAGGCTTGTTTGTAAGGTTGGGTAGCGAACTCTTACGTCAGTACTACCGAGTACCTCCTTGTTCGGTTAACAAACAGGTTTATACCTTGAAGATTGGGTCCAGGATGAGCTGGGCGAAGGTGCGGGGCAACTTCTTCCCATCAGGACTGGTGGCGGACTTGCTGAATTTACCATTGGCCGGGTCAAAGTACCTGGAAGAGAAGTAAAAAATTAGTAACATGCAACAACTGAATTTAATACGCACGAGTAATTTATAAGTTACAAATTAATTTTATAAGTAAAAAAAATATATATATATTTTTTATAGCAAGATGCATTAATCATATCTAATGTTACAAAAAATTCTATATAAAAAAAAAGTTCGTTTGAACTTTCCATTCATGAAAATGAAATTCATCATTGATAATAAGGGCTGTCAAACAATTAATCGCATCCAAAATAAAAGTTTGTTTACATAGCCTAATATATGTGGGTGCACGGTGTATAATTATTAAAAAAAAAAAAAAAAAAAATATATATATATATATAAGAACAATTAAAAATATATATATATATTTAAAAATAATTAAAAAAATATTTATATATTTAAGAAATACTTTCTTGTATATAAATTTATATATAATTTACATATGTAAATCTAAATATTTTATATATAAATAATATTTTTTTCTTAAATATACATGCATGTGTGTGTATTTATTGATATATGTATATACTGATATATGTATATATGTACACAAAATAATTATACACAGTGACCCACATATATTATGTAAACACAAACTTTTATTTTGGATGCGATTAATCGTTTGACAGCCCTAATTATACATTTCTTGAGCAGCAAATCATCGTACGGTATTATACAAACCTGATGAAGGATCATGTGACACTGAAGACGGCAGTAATGATGCTGAACATTCAGCTTAGATCACAAGAATAAATTACAGTTTACTATATATTCACATAGTAAACTTAAAATTGCAATAATATTGTTTAGATTTTCTTTTTTTATCTAATGAACAGCATTGCTGAGCATTAGAGAACTTTTGACGATTATTCAATAAAATATTTATGGGTAATTTAGTTATTTTGATCCCCGTGAACCTCACCTGTCACCCCAGAGTTTCTTCATCATGTCCTCCACTTTCTTACAGCGCTCCGCTGGGCTCAGCTGACCTTCCCCTTTAGCAGCGAACTTGGCCACGTACATCTCAGCAAACTGCTTCAGGGTGAAGGCCCAGCCGTGCAGACCGGAGCCGAAACCCACAGTACCGACCACTGGATCGATCTGAGAAAACAAACACGATCAGAAATCAATCCTGCTCGAACCCAGTCATTCGATGTTACTGTTAAAAAAAAAAAAGTACCACTTTACAATAAGGTTCGTTAGTTAACATGAACACTTGACCTTAGTTAATATTAATTTTAACATTTACTAATACATTAAAATCAAAGGGTGTATTTGTTAGGAAATGTACATATACAAAGTCACAGTTAGCTAAAAAGTATTTAAACAATGTAATTTAAAAGCTCATTGAACTAATGAATACTTGTTTGTTAAAGGATTATGAAATTTAGAGGTGTTTGTTGATTCAAAGTTTGCGTTATACTTAATAAAATCAGTTAATTGTTTGTTTTATTAACTAACGTTAATACATTGCTATTAGAGCCCGACCGATAAAGGATTTCGAAGGCTGATACGATACAAATATTTTTGGGTTTTAAAATCCGATATATCGGACAATATTTTTTTTTTATTAAATATTGTTGGATTTCACACACGTGTAAAAGAAAAGCTAACTTTTCTGCACAAGATACGTTTGATACTTTTTCTCTACGTCTAAATGTTCACTCCTCGCAAGTCTAACTTACATTTTACAATGCAGGGACTGTAACTAGAGATATGCTAGTTATAAATACAGTAATCATTACTTTATTTAGGCAGAAAAAGTTCATTGTGGTTTCCAAGCTCATTAATGTTAATTTATCGGCCATTATAACTGCCGATACCGATATTATGGAAAATGCCCAATATCGGCCGGCTGATATATTGGTCTGGCTCTAATTGCTATTCAGACCGATATTATCGGCCGATATTAGGCATTTTCCAAAATATCGGTAGTTATAATGGCCGATAAATTAATATTTCAAAAATAAAATAAAAACGGACGAAACACGCTTCAATCATCTCTCCTTGGCCTGTTATATTGAAAATGTATGTTTTTCAATTTGCAGTATGATGTTATCTATTGCTAAATTATGGCTCATCATAGACTAGCTAACCTGACATTGTAATTATAAAGTAGCTTATAAGGTAATGTAGGGACTAATTATTATTTTATTTATCAGAACTTTAATATATTTTGATGTTCCTCTGTTCTGTTGTGACAAAAGAAACCAGTTTATTTTTAAAATGCTTTATCATATTATTTTAGTTAAAACTCATAAATAACTACAAATAACTAATGTTAGGGAAATCTGTTAATGTTTTGTTGCGCGTTTCTGAGAAAAAAAAAAAAAAAATCAGAAATATTGGATTTTAAAACCCAAAAATATTTTTATCGGTATCAGTCTTCAAAATCCTTTATCAGTCGGACTCTATTAACTAATGAGCCTTATTGTAAAGAGTTACCAAAATCCGTAAAGGATCATCAGCGCGGGTCTCAGATATTGGGTTAGTAGGTGTTCGTCAGCTCATCAGAGTGGTGCATGATTTCTCCTCATAGACCGTTTTAGCAAAGGTTAAGTGAAGGAGTGTACGTTCTCACCATGATGTTCCCCATGGGTCCATTCTCGTCCTCTCCGTACGTGGAGATGATGACGTTCACGTTCTCCACGATGCGCTGGAAGGTTTGGTAAAGCTCCTCAGGCTCCAGCTGCAGCTCCAGCAGGGCCCGGTCCATCTTGTTCATCATCAGCACGGGCTTGATGCGCTCGGCGATGGCCTGTCTCAGCACCGTCTCGGTCTGCACACACACACCTGGGAGAAAAGCACACACTTAGCATCCTGTAGATTCAGGAATCAGCTCATTTAAACCCCATGAAGGTGACGGGGTTCATTAAAGACACTGAAAAATTAAAGTCCAGGACTGCTTTTTGGTTTTCAGAGACTACAATATCATCTTTCAAACTCTAAAAAAAGGTAAATGGATAAGCAAAAAAATAAACTAAAGAAACAAATTGGTATAAAGTGCAACGAAAGAATCATATACTCGGATATAGGGCTATCAAATGATTAATTGCATCCAAAATAAAAGTTTGCGTTTACATAATATATGTGGGTGCACTGTGTATGATTATTATATATATATATATATATATATACACATGTACAAAAAAAAAAAAAAAAAAAAAAAAAAAAAAAAAAAAAAAAAAAAAAAAAAAAACACACGCTTGTATATATTTAAGAAATATTTTCATCTATATACCGTGCATAGATTTAAATATAAATTATATTATATATAAATATTTTATATATATTTTTTTTCTTAAATATATATGCATGTATCTATGTATATATGCATATATATATTTTCTTAAATATATATGCATATTTATATATATATATGCACACATGCATATATTAAAAAAAAAAAAAAAATATATATATATATATATATATATATATATATATATAAAATAATTATATGTAGTGCACCCACATATACTATGTAAACACAAACTTTTATTTTGGATGCGACTAATCATTTGACAGCCTTACTTGGATATTATATGAGCAATATCACACACATATCCATATGCAAAATGGCTCTATTATCAGATGGGCTGCAGTGTTGAAATTATGTGAAGAGATTGTTCCATCAATAAAATTAAACTAATTTTACATATATTGCCTTGGAATAATTCAAGTGTTTTTCATGTACCTTTTCATAAATATGGCTTTCAACAACCTTGTACGATAACTTTTATGAAATCAGATTTTCATTTGCAGATTCTTTCATGGCAAAAATACAATTACCATAAAAAGCAAGTCATATTAAACAAGAATTTTTTTTTAAAACCGTTTCAGGTATAATATTATTGAATATGTCCTCAAGTGAAGTTCTTTGAAATCAATTCTTTTTAAGACCGAATTTGGTGATTAATTCGATGCTACACATCAATGACAGTATGATGCACAGTGAACATAACCCTTACCAGAGACGCAGTCCACCACAACAAGGGCTCCATCTGTGACGCGCAGGGCGGCCGTGACCTCCGAGGAGAAGTCCACGTGGCCGGGAGAGTCGATCAGGTTGATGAGGAAACCCAACCCATCCTTACACTGCTTAATGAAGGCCAAGTCATTCTCGCTCAGCTCGTAGTACAGGGAGATGGCGCTGTTGAAGAGCACAACACAACAGAACTCAACATGACTGCTTTAGTTTCTGTTCTAGTGTGCATGTCACAGATGACTGGTTTGGGTTATGTTAGTCATAACAGGGAATAGGGAACAGGGTTGGTTCTCTCTATATGGAAGAACAGAGTGGGATGCAATCCCATAAAGCACTGACATGGCAGGTACTTTGCTCTCATGCACGTCGCAACCACTCCCTACAATATCATTTGTAGTTATGACATGGATGACTGTTCATTTGATTGCAATGCAATATAAAAGTTCACTGATATTTCCAGGTTTAGATATGCATGATATCTTTTTATCAATTTAATATACTAGCGTGAAATGTTAAAATGTCCTGAAATTTCCAGATTTTAGAAATGCATGCTAATGTTTTGCATTTAATTTATAGGCTTGCAATATTAAAAATCCCCTAACGTTTCCATGTTTAATTATGCAAGATGATATCTGTATGCATTTAATTTACAGGCTTGAAATGCATTTGATTTACAGGCTTCCAATATTAAAATTCTCTTATATTTCCAGGTTTGGTGATGCATGCTTATGTTTAAATGCATTTAACAGTCTTTTATTTAAAGGCTTGATATATTAAAATATCCTAATATTTCCAGTTTTTTATGTATGATAATGCTTCTATACATTTAAATTACAAGCCTGAATTTTACAGCCTCGAATTATTAAAATTCCCTGATATTTCCAGGTTTGGTTATGCATGCTAATGTCTATATGCATTTAATTGCATTTTATTTACAGCCTCAAATTATTAAAATTCCCCGATATTTCCAGGTTTGGTTATGCATGCTTATGTTTATATGCATTTTACTTGCATGCATGAAATATTAAAGTTCCCTGATTTGGTTATGCATGCTTATATTTCAATGCATTTTACTTACATGCACAAAGTATTAAAATTCCCTGATATTTCCAGGTTTGGTTATGCATGCTAATGTTTATATGCATTTAATTGCATTTTATTTACAGCCTCAAATTATTAAAATTCCCTGATATTTCCAGGTTTGTTTATGCATGCTTATATTTCAATGCATTTTACTTACATGCACAAATTGCATTTTATTTACAGCCTTGAATTATTAAAATTCCCTGATATTTTCAGGTTTGGTTAAGCATGCTTATGTTTCAATGCATTTTACTTACATGTATGAAATATTAAAATTCCTTGGTATTTCCAGGTTTGGTTATGCATGCTAATGTTTATATGCATTTAATTGTATTTTATTTACAGCCTCAAATTATTAAAATTCCCTGATATTTCCAGGTTTGGTTATGCATGCTTATGTTTCAATGCATTTTAATTGCATGCATGAAATATTAAAATTCCCTGATTTGGTTATGCATGCTTATATTTCAATGCATTTTACTTGCAGCCTCGAATTATTAAAATTCCCTGATATTTCCAGGTTTGGTTATGCATGCTAATGTTCATATGCATTTAATTGCATTTCATTTACAGACTTGCAATCTTCAAATTCTTACGTGGACTTGATGGTGATGCAGCGCTCTTGCTCATCTTTGCGAGTGTCAGTGAAGCGGGTCTCTCCGGCGCGGGCGGAAGCGATGATCCCAGCCTTGGACACCAGAGAGTCGGTCAGTGTGGATTTCCCGTGGTCTACGTGCGCAATCACGGACATGTTACGGATGTTGGACTTCTTGTCCATGATGGCACGGATCTGGTCGACTGTGAAGTTCACCTGGAAGACAGTAATGAGATAAAATATGAAAGAGTGGAAAAGACATCACTCTACGATGATGATAAAGGACCAGTTGAGAAAGAAACTGGATATTTGTCAGTTTCTTTGGTCTTAAGTGGCAGCACACAATATTCCTACTATTGTCCGTCATTAATAAAACAACAAAACACAGCTTTACCAAAGATTAAACTATATTTTATTTCTACAGTGAACGAATAGTTATTTTATATTTAGGCTAAATTATTAACTTCTGTACCTGAATACTGATTGTTACTTAGTATTCATCTCTGCGTGTAATTTTTGTGTATTTGTTCTTATTTTATTACTTACAGTTCACTTGTTTTAAATATTATGTGAACTTTATCAGTTCGGCTAATAGTTTTTGATGAGAGAGAGTTTTAAGTAATAAATTAAAATCACAGTTATGCCAACTTGACCAGTTCAAAAACTCCTAGTGAATCTTGAATGGCAAGAACAAAGGCATGAAAGTCCCTGGTTAGCATTTAATCTCTAACATTATTAATTTATATTATAATTCTTATTTACTGTTGGTTATTTATTGCTGGTCTTATGATTTATCCAGGCGTTATTTCTACAATAGCAGTGGCCTTTTCAGCTGTGCAATATGATGCCAAATACTCCGTTTCTGCCATTCATTTATTTAATGCGTTTTGGAAATTAAGTATACACTAAATTTACCTAAGGGGACAATAAAGTATACTGTATTGTGCATGTACATATACACATACAGTAGTTTACAATACATTTGTCTTACAACTTTAATTCACTTTTTTGATCCACTTCAAATGCTGACACAATGTGTGTTTTTAATATATAGTGTGCATTTATGTTTCATTCATACACATTAAGAACTCAAATAGTGCTGCCCAAATTTAAATATTAAATGTGTCATGTTCAATATAAGTCACGTGTCAGGTGCATATAACAGAACCTGTCAAAAGTATATTTTGTTTGTATTTTTTGTTTTGTTTAGCATTCACTGCGGTGTTATATTACACGCAATGGCGAATAAAGCACTAGTTCAATGAACCTCCATAAATGTGAATCTCTTTGCGCCCTTTCTCCCGGAAGCTGTTGCGCAAACAACAGTCGGCCATGTGCGTGATGATGTGGCCACGCTGATAAACCCGAACATGCGGGACAAGCACTTGTGACGTCACTGTCCCCACGTGACTGCGGAATGCCGGTGCGCGTGCGGCCAGTCGGAACACTCCCGACACACCAACCGGCAAAGTGGATAAAACCACACACGGACCCTCACAAACAGGCGGAAAACATAAAAACCAGGAGTATAAAAACCATACGAAAGATAGAGAATAACAGAAAGGGCAACCAGCGAGTTATAAATGAGATTTTCCTCAATCACGCGATTCTTTTTATTTTCCACAATACGTGGCATCGTGAGCTAGCGTTAGCGCTAACAGGCTAGCCCGGTCTGACAGAACCGGGAAACCCAAACTAAACGACTCAAAATTATACAATAAGGCTGTGGTTTTGAGACATTTCGATGAGAACGTAACACACTATTTATTACACAGTTACAAAACAACGACAAATAATATGCAAAGTGTTTTAATAAATGAGTCATGCCGCAAAACAGCCGCTGCCATTTTGTTTTGTGGGAAACAACTGGCCGGCCTTTTCCCTTTAACATCTAGTCGAAAATCCCGTTAAACATCAAAATGATGACTTTAACAGCTGTATCGGCTCTCCGCGCAACGGTATCGAATCAAACAATATGATTAATACGCACCATTTTGGCAGATGGTTCTGGATTCACTCAGCACTGATATTGGAACAGAGAGCACGCTGCCTTCCGCTGGTGGGGACAGGCAGGGGAGAAGGACGCGTCACGCGCCGCGCGCGCTTATATCCAGATGACGCGTTCATCTCAGCGTCATGACGCAGAGTAGCTCCGCCTAGTGTCACACAGAAGCAAAATCCTTCCAATGTGTTAAACAGTCATATATGAAATACATTATTTATCAGTTATATGGCATGGCTGAAATACGGATATTTTTTTTATATAAATAATTAAAATAAATTAATAAATGCCTCATCCACAAATAAATGCTTAAATATGACGCTAGTTGTACAATATTTAATTAAATAAATAACTAAATAAACGCCACATCCATACAAATGCTTAAATATGACGCTAGTTGTGCAATATTTAATTAAATAAACAACTAAATAAACGCCACATCCATACAAATGCTTAAATATGACACTAGTTGTACAATATTTAATTAAATAAATAACTAAATAAACGCCACATCCATACAAATGCTTAAATATGACGGTGGTTGTACAATATTTAATTAAATAAATATCTAAATAAACGCCACATCCATACAAATGCTTAAATATGACACTAGTTGTACAATATTTAATTAAATAAATAAATAAATAAACGCCACATCCATACAAATGCTTAAATATGACGCTAGTTGTACAATATTTAAGTAAATAAATAACTAAATAAATGCCACATCCATACAAATGCTTAAATATGACACTAGTTGTACAATATTTAATTAAATAAATAACTAAATAAACGCCACATCCATACAAATGCTTAAATATTACACTAGTTGTACAATATTTAAGTAAATAAATAACTAAATAAACGCCACATCCATTCAAATGCTTAAATATGACACTAGTTGTACAATATTTAAGTAAGTAAGTAAATACATAAATAAATGCCACATCCATACAAATGCTTAAATATGACACTAGTTGTACAATATTTAATTAAATAAATAACTAAATAAACGCCACATCCATACAAATGCTTAAATATGACGCTAGTTGTACAATATTTAATTAAATAACAACTAAATAAACGCCACATCCATACAAATGCTTAAATATGACGCTGGTTGTACAATATTTAAGTAAGTAAGTAAATACATAAATAAATGCCATATCCATGACGCTATTTGTACAATATTTAAGTACTGTAAGTAAATAAATAAATAAATAAAGATTACATCCATGAATATCTAAATGTTTGAAAATGACGCTAGTTGTGCAATATATATGTAAATAAATAAACAAACGCCACATTCATGCATATTAAATGGGACGTTGGTTGTATAATAAATAAATAAATGCCATATCCATGAATATAAAAATGTCAAAATATAACAAACAAGTATTAATTATTTAAATAATTAAATGGGACGTTAGCTGTAAAATAAATACATTCAAAACAAACGCTATCAATTTTCAGTTTCCTTAACATTTTGTGTCTTTTGCATTACTTTTACTTTAATCTTTAATTAACTCATTTATTCATTCATATTTTAATCCTTTACTTGTAAAACAAGCACTTTGTAAAAAATTTCAGAAATATTTTGAGGCGGAACCCATTTCTCTCACATATCTCACCCGAGCCACATTAAAGACAACACAACGCAGAGAGAGATTCACGCAGCGTTTGCGTCAGTTAAATTGCGTTGGGTTCAGTTGCTGTTCTGCGCTTGCGCTGTTTGCGTACTGCATCTTCTCATCTCCAGGGTGGTTTATCATAAGGGTCCAGGTTGGGTGTTGGTGAGTTTCAGGATTATTATCAGTTATGTTTTTAAATCGCTTTGGATGCTAATAAATGTCACTCTCAGGTACTGTAACACACAGGGAGTATTTTACGTTAATAAACAATGCTTTTGTGTTAGTCACGCTTGATTGCAGTGTACCGCGTCTGTATTATGGTAACTTACGTTAGTGACGTTATCAGATTGCGATACAATAAAATGTACTTTCCAAATGTACAATGGTATTTGAAGTTTCACGAATGTACTCTACTGAATACCATGGCATTATTATGGTACATGTCTAAAACACAGACTATTGAAGACAAATAGAAGCACTGAACTGAAACTGCACCCCTTTTGTGATGTTTTATTTAGCATCTGATGCAGTCATGGCGAAACGCAGGATAACTCAGGAGACCTTTGATGCTGTGGTCAGAGAAAACATTGAGGAGTTTGACATGGACGGCAGCGAAGCTTTGAAAGAGGCCATCGAGCAGTTCGAGTCTCAGGGTGAGTTATGGAATAATTACAGTACATGTTCAATTCCTAACTTGTTTAACAAATGAAAAATCATCTCTGCTTTTAGTTTTATTTTATGTGTCTGCTAAATTATTTTCTTTACCCTGTGTGTGTGTGTGTGTGTATATATATATATATATATATATATATATATATATATATATATATAAAACGTATGTATATATACAGTATATATAATGTTTGTATGTATGTATGCATTCGGACATATATATTAATATCTATATGATTTGGATGGGGACATATATGAACATGTATATGCATGCATGTGGACATATATATTATGAACATGTATATATGCATGCATGTGGATATATATATAATGAACATGTATATGCATGCATGTGGACATAAATATGGACATTTACATGAACATGCATGCATGTGGACATATATATTATGAACATGTATATGCATGCATGTGGACATATATATTATGAACATGTATATGCATGCATGCATGCATGTGGGCATATATATGAACATGTATATGCATGCATGTGGACATATATTATGAACATGAATATGCATGCATGTGGAAATATTATGAACATGTATATGCATGCATCTGGACATGTATATTATGAACATGTATATGCATGCATGTGGACATATATATTATGAACATGAATATGCATGCATGTGGACATATATTATGAACATGAATATGCATGCATCTGGACATGTATATTATGAACATGTATATGCATGCATGTGGACATATATGAACATGTATATGCATGCATGTGGGCATATATATGAACATGTATATGCATGCATGTGGACATATATATTATGAGCATGTATATGCATGCATGTGGACATATATATTATGAGCATGTATATGCATGCATGTGGACATATATATTATGAACATGAATATGCATGCATGTGGACATATATATTATGAACATGAATATGCATGCATGTGGACATATATATTATGAACATGTATATGCATGCATGTGGACATATAAATGAACATGTATATGAACATGCATGCATGTGGACATACAAATGAAGATGTATGCATGCATGTGGATTGGACATATATATAGGTATACATGCATGTATATACATGATTGCATATTTATATGCTAACAAATAAAAATAATACACACACAAACTGCAGTGCAGCATGGTGAACTCCATCTAAAACTAGTTCAAACAACATTTACCTAGGTATCTCATATAACTCATATTAATTGAGAGTCTAGATGGAATATACTTTTAAAAATTCTATTTTTTCATTGCATGACTATCGTTGTGTGATATGACGCATGGTAATGAAGTGATTTGCTTGTTCCTCACAGGTGTGGATCTCACCTTCATTGTTAAAGCAGTGCCGAAAGTTTGTTCTGAAGAAAACGCAGAGAGTCAAACTCACGAGGTTCTCCAGGTATATCTTCGTTTGAGATGTTTTGCAGCTAAACTAACCTCTTCACTCCCACAGACACTAGCATGTTTTCTGTTTAAATCATTATTCCTTTCATTCTATTTAACCGCTGGCATATTTTCAGGCTTTAGAGTCGCTCAAAGCGGCACTGGTGTCGCCGTCCGCATCTATCCGGGAGGATCTGAGAGTCTTCACCGAACAGTGTTCTCTCAGCTTCGCACAGCGATACCTGGCCGCTGAAAAGGAGGCGTATCCCACAATCCTCGCTTGCTGCCGGAGAGCCGGTGAAGAGAAAGAAGAGCTCTCCGTTGCTCTCTCCGCTCTCTCAGTGCTAACAGACGGCCAGCCGGATCTCCTGGACGTGGAAGGCCGAGAGTTTCTGATCGGCGCTTTAACTGCGCTCCAGACGGACGCCTCTCTCACCGGCCTGTGTGTCCGCATCGTACGCCACGTCTGTCTGAAACACGAGAACAACAGGCAGGGTTTGGTGAAGGCGGGCGTGCTGCCGCTGCTCACTCAGAGCATCACACGCCACATCGCACATCCTGAGGTCGTGAGGGAGGCCTGTGCCGCGCTCAGGGTCATGACCTTTGACGACGACGTGCGCGTTCCCTTCGGACAGGCTCACGAACACGCCAGGATGATCGTGGTGGAGCAGAACGGACTGAAAGTCATTGTTGAAGCTGCTAAAGGTGAGGCATGCAACGATAGATAAATTGAACTAACCATGAGCAATACATTTGTTACTATATTTAATTAATAAAAATACAGTGGTTCATTGTTTGTTAAAGGAGTAGTTCACTTTAAAAAAAAAAAACTTTTGCTGATAATTTCCTCACCCCCATGTCATCCGAGATGTCCATGTCTTTCTTTCTTCAGTCGAAAAGAAATTAAGGTTTTTGATGAAAACATTCCATATAATGGACTTCAATGGGGACCAAACGGTTCAAGGTCCAAATGAGAGTTTCAGTGCAGCTTCAAAGGGCTTTAAACGACACCAGACGATGAATAAGGGTCTTATCAAGCGAAACGAGCGCTCATTTCAAAAATAAATAAAAAGTTTACGTTTTATAAGCTCAAATGCTCGCCTTGCTCTGTTCTGTGATGCGCGTTTGTGACTCTCCTGTTCGAACTCGTTCGTCAAAATGAACGAATCTTTTTTTGAGTCATGACTCGAAGGGTCCTATAAGACCCTTATTCATCGTCTGGTGTCGTTTAAAGCCCTTTGAAGCTGCACTGAAACTCTCATTTGGACCTTGAACCGTTTGGTCCCCATTGAAGTCCATTATATGGAGAAAATCCAGGAATGTTTTCATCAAAAACCTTCATTTCTTTTCGACTGAAGAAAGAAAGACATGGACATCTTGGATGACATGGGGGCGAGTAAATTATCAGCAAAATTTTTTTTTTTAAAGTGAACTACTCCTTTTATGTTTGTTAACTGTGCATTAGCTAATGTTAACAAGATTTTAATGAAGTATTAGTAATTGGTGAAATTAACATTAACAACGATTAATAAATGCTCTATACAGTTCATTACTAGTTCATGTGAACTAGTGTTAATTAACAAACCTTATTGTAAAGTGTTACAAATATTTTTAGTGTAACGACCGGGCAAAGAATATCTGCATATACACTACTAAGATTTTTTTAATGTTTTTGAAGAAAATCTCTAAGGCTGCACTTATTTTATTTAAAAGGACAGTAAAAAAGGTGAAATATTATTACAATTTAAAATAGATGTTTTCTATGTGAATAAATGTTAAAGTGTAATTTATTCCTGTGATTTTCAGCATCATTACTCCAGTCTTCAGAGTCACATGACCCTTCAGAAATCACTCTGATATGAGGATCTGATGCTCAAGAAACATTCATGATTATTAGCAAAGTTGAAAACAGTTTATATTTAAGTGGAAATCATGCAACATTTAGTTTTTCAGGACTCTTTGATGAACATTTATTTTAAATAGAATCTTTTGTAACATTATAAATGTCACTTTTGATGAGTTTAATGTATCATTTTTTTTAACTTTCACTCCACATTTTTGCACGGCGGTGTATCATTCCTCAAAAATATGAAGCAACTCGACCTTTTTCAACACTGATAATAATCATAAATGTTTCTTGAGCATCAGATCCTCATATTAGAGTGATTTCTGAAGGATCATGTGACTCTGAAGACTGGAGTAATGATGATGAAAATCACAGGAATAAATTACACTTTACTATATATTCACATAGAGAACAGCTATTTTAAATTCAAATATTATTTCACTGTTTTTTACAGTATTTTTGATCAAATAAATGCAGCTTTTTCGAACACAAGAGTTCCTTCAAAAACATTAAAAATCTTAATTGACCGCCAGTGTATGTTAGTTTATGAATGACTGATGATGTTTATGTGTTCTGGTCTCAGCTCACTCAGAAAACACCTCAGTTCTCAGTGAACTGTGCGCCGCTCTGTCCCGTCTGGCCGTGAGAAACGAGTTCTGTCAGGACATCGTGGACCTCGGCGGCCTGAACTTCATGATCACGCTCCTGGCGGACGGGCTAGATAGTCCGGTGAGCGACTGCATCTTTAGTCTCACAGCAGCCACGTTTCCATTACAGATTTGCGCAAAACTTTAGCTTTTTTTTTTTCTTCTTCTAAATTTCGACAAAAAACTATTGCGAAATTATGGCGTATGTTATGCAACTAAAACATTCCAGAAATCATGGCGACGGAGGTTGTTAGGTTTACATATATCTTATCCACCACACTAGCCATTATTAATGGAAGGAGACGTGTGTGTGTGTGTGTGTGTGTTATCCAAGCATTAAAGGAGTAGTTCACTTAAAAAATAACTTTTGCTGATAATTTACTCACCCCCATGTCATCAAAGATGTCCATGTCTTTCTTTCTTCAGTCGAAAAGAAATGAAGGTTTTTGATGAAAACATTCCAGGATTTTCTCCATATAATGGACTTCAATGGGGTCCAAACGGTTCAAATGAGAGTTTCAGTGCAGCTTCAAAGGGCTTTAAACGACACCAGACGATGAATAAGGGTCTTATCAAGCGAAACGATCGCTCATTTTAAAAATAAATTCAAAACTTTTAGTTTTATAAGCTCAAATGCTCGCCTTGCTCTGTTCTGTGATGCGCGTTCGTGACTCTCCTGTTTGAACTCGTTCATCAAAATGAACAAATCTTTTTTTTTGAGTCATTTGGTTCATTCAACGAACGAAATGAGCGATCGTTTCGCTTGATAAGACCCTTATTCATCGTCTGGTGTCGTTTAAAGTCCTTTGAAGCTGCTCTGAAACTCTCATTTGGACCTTGAACCGTTTGGACCCCATTGAAGTCCATTATATGGAGAAAATCCTGGAATGTTTTCATCAAAAACCTTCATTTCTTTTCCACTGAAGAAAGAAAGACACGGACATCTTGGATGACATTGATTTGATGACAGCTTGATTTGTCTTGTTGGTTTGTGACCGGTGTCGCAGGAGCTCGTGAAGCAGGTGCTCAGCGCCCTGAAGGCCATCGCAGGAAATGATGACGTTAAAGACGCTGTCGTGAATGCAGGCGGGGGGGAACTCATCATGATGGCGATGAACCGTCACATGGGCAATGCACAGGTGTGTGTCCCCTCTAAACACTGACACTATTATTACATTATTATCCAGAATGCCTGTTAAACTCTAAATTAATATAAAAATGACCAAAAATTACCAAAAATCAAAAAAATAAAATTAGTAAAAATTAGTATTGTTCAAAACTTCGATGAAAGTTTTTGATCCACTTCAAATACTTGATACACTCAACACAAGAGCTATTTCCAGAAACAATGATGATGATGATAATAATGTTCTGTATTTAAAATGCCTCCTAAAGAAGATCAATTATATAAATAAATGCTGCTAATTAGCAGGAAATTGGCCTGGAAATTGAGACTAATTAATTGATTCACATTTTCAGTGTTACTACAAGTCAAAAGTATGTATGTTAGACGTTTATTAACATTTTTAAAAAGTCTCTTCTGCTCACCAGGACCACATTTATTTGATCTAAAATACAGTAAAAATTGTGAAATAGTATTCTAATTTAAAATAACTATTTTCTATGTGAATATATTTTAAAATGTAATTTATTCCTGTGATTTTCAGCATCATTACTCCAGTCTTCAGTGTCACATGATCCTTCAGAAATCACTCTAATATGAGGATCCGATGATCAAGAAACACTTATGATTAATATTTTAGTGTTTATAAAATATTATACGTTAATTAATATCATTTTATTATAAAATAAAACAGTTTAGATTTCTGTGCAGGATTTCTTGATGAATAAAAACTAGGGCTGTCAAACGATTAATCGCATTCAAAATAAAGTTTGTGTTTACGTAATATATGTGGGCGTAGTGTGTGTAATTATTTTGTATATATAAATACACACACATGCATGTATATATTTAAGAAAAATTTGTTCTTAATATATCAAATATTTATATTTATACATAATATTAATTATGTATAAATATATATAAAGTATATACTTTCAGATTTTTCTTAAATATATACATGCATGTGTGTCTATTTATATATACAAAATAATTACACACACTTCGCCCACATATATTACGTAAATCGCGATTAATCGTTTGACAGCCCTAATAAAAACAGTATTTATTTGATCTGAATCTTTTGTAACTTTCACTTTTGATCAATTGATCAATCATTGTTGAATTAAAAATGTGTGTTCTGATCCCAGATCTTTCAACAGTAGTGCATGTTTATACATTTATCTAAAAACAATTTACGCAAAAAAAATTAAAGACTAAGTTATCGGCTGTGTTTTCGTTGTTTCAACAGTATTGAAGAGAAAGATGTCATGTCAACATTAGTTACAATTGACAAAAACACTGATGAAGTTCCCCTGTGTGACTTGTTAATCACGTTGATTCCTCGTGTGTTCTTGCTGTTTCTGGGTCAGGTGTGTGAGCAGGGATGTGCGGCGCTGTGTGTTCTCGCCCTCCGCAAACCCAACAACTGTAAAGTCATCATGGAGTGTGGCGGCGCGCTGGCGGCCCTGCAGGCCATGAAGAATCACCCCGCTAACGTTAATGTGCAGGTAAATGATGCTTTTATCCTAAGAGAGTTGCATTGCATTTAAAGGGATAGTTCACCCATGTTGACTCTCCCTCATGTTGTTCAACCCCGTAAGACTTTGTTCATCTTCTGGACACAAATGAAGATATTTCTGATTAAATCTGAGCGCTGGATCACTCCTTCATAGGCTTGTTCTGATGTAATTTAAACCTGCCGGCCCAGAAAGTTAGTAAATACATCATTAAAATAGTCCCTCAACCTTAAGTTTATCACACGAAGAGAATACTGTTTGTGTGCAAAAAAACAACAACAACAACTTCTTTCAACTATTCATGTTCCTCTGTGTGGGCCTGAGTGAGTTCACGGTGTGTAACAACGCTTCTGTTGTACATCTTTTTCTTTACTTTTTCATCCAAATAATCCAAATAAATCCAAATAATTTCTTTCTGTAAATGTGATGTGGTTTGATTTTTCCTATCATTCTTTAATACTTAATTAAATATACTTTAATTATAGGGTTATTATTGTAAACTACAACCATAAAAAAAAACTTTGGTTAAAGGAAAATAAAAACAAATTTTAACTAAAATAAAATTCTTTTTTTTTTTTTTTATTTCAACTAAAATAAAAAAAAAATTCTCATTTTAATTTAGTTAAACATGATGCACTAATAAAGCTAAATAAATAAAATAAATTAATAAATAATAGATAATTAATATAATAATTAATAAAAATATGGACTTTAAAAAAACTAATTATGACTAAAACTTTAACAAAATGTTTTAATAATTCTATTTATATATATATATATATATTAGAGCCCGACCGAAAAAGATACCGATACAAATATTTATTTTTTTTTGGTTTTAAAATCTGATATTCCGATATATCGGCCGATATTTTTTTTTTTTTTTTTGTTTCAGAAACGCACAACAAAACATTAACAGATTTCCCTAACATTAGTTATTTGCAATTATTTATTTGTTTTAACTAAAATAATATGATAATGCTTTTTAAAAAAAGAAACTTGTTTCTTTTACTGTCACAACAGATTCATAGTTCTAAATGAAATATTGAAATATTCATTTATCGGCCATTATAAATGCCGATACCGATAGTTTGGAAACTGCCTAATATCGGCGGATAAATAATATCGGTCTGGCTCTAATATATATATATATATTTTTTTTTTAAATAAAATTCATACATTGCTTCTTGAGAGATGTTTTAAACCCATTTGAAGCCCTTCTGCCAATTTTTACTCTCTAAGTACTTTGTTTCCCTTTGTTTTATTTTTTAAAGTCCCCCTGAGCTGAAAATCCAGCTTTTAATGTTGTTTATGTGTCTGTTTAATCTACTTTAACACACACCATGTGTAAGTTGGACAGCTTTGCTGAGTATTTCCTCCTTAAACTAAAGACGGTCTCAAAAACACGGTGTGAAATCGCTGGTGTTTCTGACATCACAAACAACTTGTAACCAATCAGATCAACGTGTGATCGACAACCAGTGAGTGGAGGCGGGGCTCATTTGCATATTCATAGAACCGAGCATACTAAATGAGGCGAGGGTGTCGAGTTACATTCATGCTATTTTAAGGCACAAAGAATTACATTTTTAAGGAAAAAAATGTTTATATATGTAATTTCGATGATCAAAGATGACTTCAATAGATGAAATTAATGACTACAGCGGGACTTGAATGATATCTAGACGCTGTAGTGACGTGTCTTTGAAACCGTGTCGTCTGTAATGTCGTGTCTCCTGCTGTTTCAGAAACAGTCCTGCATGCTGTTGAGGAACCTGGTGGCCCGCTCGCGGGACTACACTCAGCCCATCCTGGAGATGGGAGCGGAGGCGCTGATCTCGCAGGCTCTGGCGGCCCACCGGGACTGCGGTGACGTGGGTCGAGCCGCTCTCAGAGACCTGGGCTGTCAGGTGGAGCTGCGGGAGCTCTGGACGGGGCAGAAGGGAAGCCTCAGTCACTGAACCCGCCCGCTACACTCAAACAATCACCATTAAATCATGTGGACACATGTCCTAACTGTGGAGGTCATGTGATCAAACAGAATTGAAGACCATGTGCATAAGATGCATTTCAATTTAGAATTGTCTAAACGTAATTGCAACTATGTATAGTTTACACAATGTTTTTTAACTTTGAATGACCACTGCTCTTGGTCTGGATTCATTTCAGATGATGTGGATTGCATTTTAACCCTTCCAGCGCCGTATCCCATATGTGCATTCACTACAGTGCATTATAATTAATATTGCATTATAATTGCATTTGATGCTCATGCCAAAACACACTTTCATGCACACAACAAGACCAATGTTTTCTCTATTGTGTGTGTTGCTCTACCGGATGCTCTGTACTACAACCGACTGTGTTTTGTTGATTAAACCGAGCAGCTCTAGAGGTATATTGGCATGTTTATGTGACACATCTTTACGATCTTACATTGGTCGGCTTAATATTCCGTTACAAAAATGTACCATTGTAAATGTATACTAAAATAAATAGGTTATGGTTGCAACTGTATAATAAAAATAGCTGCAAGCAGCAGTTATAAGGGTTTAAGCACATGCAAAAAAAGGTATTATGTCTTATCGTAGATGGAAAAGACCATTTGCAACCAAATCAGGTTATTTACTTAAGAAATAAACGTTTTAAAGCTTTTTAGCAATTTTTGTGGTTGAGACAAAAACCTTGGACCAGTTCATGAACATGGGTTGTTGAAATAATCTCCAATATTTACAATCTCAGAAAAAAAAGGTACAAAAGCTGTCACTGGGGCTGTACCTTTTCAAAAGATAAACTTTTGTCCATTTTAGGTGCTAATATGTGCATTTTAGGTGTTAATATGTACATTTTAAGTGTTAATATATACATTTCAAGAGCTAATATGTCCATTTTAGGTCCTAACATGTCCATTTTTGGTGCTAATATGTACATTTTAAGTGCTAATATGTACATTTTAGGGGCTAATATGTACATTTCAGGAGCTAATATGTCCATTTTAGGTACTAATATGTCCATTTAGGTCCTAATAAGTCCATTTAGGTGCTAAAATGTACCACTAAGGTACCAATATGCAGCCTTTGGGTACAAAAGTGTACCTTTTGAAAACCTTTTTTCTGAGAGTGTATGAACGGTTTGATTGACAGCAGCAATTTCTAGACGCAAAATTGCGCAGAATAAGAATAACTTTATGGTGTGTGAAAAATCAGGTGATATACTATGCTTTGCATGGAAAAAGATGCAAAGGCGCCCCCTGGTGGCCGATTAAAAAAGTTTTTCAAGATATGCGAATGTCCTCATTGACGATCACGGCACCATTTGCAAGCGCCATATAGCCATTTTCGTGTATTTTTAATTTTTTTTTATTTTATAGCGCCATCAAGTGGCCAGTCGCAGCATCCTTTTCCATGTGACCACAGGCCGAGTCCATAGATAGGTGCACCGAATTTGGTGAAGTTGTTTTAATAAAAGTGGCCATGCCCACTTCGACCATTTTGGCGTCCCGTCGCAGACATGAATCGAAATTTCAACTTTTTTTTGGTTTACTATTGGCATTCCTGAGAATCTTTCTGCGTTGGTTTGGTTATGATCGTGCAAAAAAATAAATTAAAAAAAAAACACCTAGAACTGCAAAAGTAGTTTTTTTTTTTTTTTTCGAAAAATCCCAAATACCTGAAAATTTTGCAAATTTTAAGTGTTGTTCATTTTCAGACAAGTATTCGAACGATATAAGACATGTGAGTACTTTTTAATAGTTAACTAAACCTAAAACCAAAACCATAAATAACATCTGTTACCTGAAATAAAATTACCTTTAAAATAATATTTTAAATAGAATTAAATATAAAAATAACTTTAATTTCTGCTATTATTTCATTTAGTTTAACTTTATGTACGAAAATAACTAAAAAGTTATTTTAATATGTAATCTTAGTTCTTTTAGAAATAAGTTATTTTTATATTTATTTAAGCTATATTTTATTTCATTTAATTGAACTTAATGTACGAAATAACTCAAATTAAATATTAAAATAATTTTAATTTCAGCTAGTATTATTTCATTTAGTTTAACTTGTACGAAAATAATTAAAGTTATTTTAATATTTTTTCAGCTACTTTTATTTAAATTAATAAATAAAAGTAGCTGAAAAACTACTTGTTTAACTTGATATAAGTAAATATTAAAAACTTTTGTTTAACTTGATAGAAGTAAATATTAAAATAACTTATTTAAGCTAGTTTTATTCAATTTAGTTTTACTTGACGTTACGAAAATAACTAAAACCTAAATTAAAAAAATGTATGTAGTCTTTATTATTTTTAAGTAATTAAAATGACAAAAATAGGCTATACAACACACTACAAACCCCTTTCTGCAAAAGAATACCGTTTCCTCAGTGCATACATATAAAATAAAGATCTGATAGCCTATAATATTGTATATATTTGATATATACCATGGTACTGTTCTACCATAGTAATTATACGCCACTCCCTGATAAAACCATGGTATAGCATTCCAGACTTTGCTGCATTCACGTGCTATCGGAAACTTCCGACTTTCCCACTTGTTAAATCGCGATTACCAGCTCGTCGCATGCTTTATTGTCGGAAAGAACGGGAATCATGATGAAAGCCGGTTTAATCCTAGCCAATCTATCGGCAAAATCTTATTTATGTTAAAATGAAGCACTATTCTCGCTGAAACTTTAAACCCCACCCTCTCTAATGTTTACCCGCTTTGACGCCCCTCGAGCGAGCCTATCCACGTCAAGCGCGCTCCCGTTCTGCACTACAACTCCCACAATGCACCCGGACTCGCCCTTCAACGCTCGCATGCTAGTGTGACAGCCCAGCAGACGCGTGAAATGTGCCAGTAAACCAGTCCAAAGTCACATCAGCAGCATTGAAAGTGGAGTAAAATGTGTTTAACCCGCTTTCCTGCAGAACTGACTCGTGTGGTTTGACGCGAGCTTGTTTTTCTCTGTCAGTGGATGGTGACTGGCTACTGTTTATGTAAGTGGATGGTGACTGGAGTTTATCACTTCATCATATGTTTGTTTATGAGGTCAGTAGTCCAACACCATGGGAATGTTTGAGAAGACTGCCGTCAGATTTCGTTAAAGTTGCTGTTTTTCTCTCGATTTTTCCACAGAGTCACAACAGGTGCTGTCAGACTGTCAGGTAAGCCAGAAGCTCCATTGAAATTTAATGCTAGTAACAGTTGTTTTGCTAACTGGCTAAAATGCTAAAGCACTTTGATATTGACTTTGATAATTGTGTCATGAGTTCATCTCCATCTCCGAGTAAATATTTAACAATGGACCTTTTTCAGTTGACGTCATTGTGCTAAACAAACAATGTAAACAATCATGGTATGTTTGAGGACAAAAGGCAGTTATGATCTGTTTTTGTGTTGATAAGTGTTTTATTTGATTATTGATTGTAAATTAATCTGGATACGTTTCATAAACAAGCATTTATGGTCTATTGGTGATGACAGGTATTTGACGTTGTTACTTGGTTGGATGATTTAGCCATATAGACAACGTAAAATGATTGATATGTTTCATAAATAAGTATTATTTGGCTGATGTTGGCTAGTGATATCTGTTTTGATTTTCCAAAAAGAGAAATCTTATGTAATGTTTCATAAATAACACATCAAACTGGGGTCTGTGAGGAAAAACAGTGTAAAAAACACACCAAATAAATAATACAAATAGTGATTAAATAAAATAAAACAGTGTAAAAAACAAGATTAAACCAAATAAATTATAAAAATAGTGATTAAATAAAATTAAAAATGTTTAAAATGGAATAATCAACTATTGATTTTAATAAATAGCCTAATATATCAGTGAGTAGAAAAAAAAGTAACAATGTATATAAACATGAAAATCTATGCAGTAGCTGCCTTTTAAATTTCAGGATTATGCTCATATATATATATATATATATATGAAGAGTTCAGATGCAAAAGCCTCTAAGTGCCATTTGAAATTTTCTTCTAAAATGATCATTTTTATCAAACTTGTATATTTAACTTCAGTAATTTCACTTAAATGACAATGAAGATTACCTATTAATTGTCATTTAAGTGAAATTACTGAACTTAAATATACAAGCTTGAAAAAAATGGTCATTTTAGAAGAAAATTTCAAATGGCACATACTAGAGGCTTTTGCATCTGAACTCTTCATATATATATATATATTCATATTTGGAATATCTTTGCATATAAACACCATTTTTATGCATGCATAATTGTGTGCAGCTCCATATAAGATGCTTCTTGTGTTTATACTGTCACCGTTTGTTAAACACTATCGTTATTTTTGTCGGTTGTCTGTATTTTCGCTCTTTGCAAATCACAATAGGCTTTCAGTGTGTCTGTCATCCGATCCTCGGGGAGCATAAAAGACTGGGAAAGAGCGAGGCGAGCGGGAGGGAGGGGTGTTGGACGTCGTCCCACACTTCAACCCAATGAGAAAACAGATCATTTGCTTTTGGTGGCCTAAACGTCAAAAAACCCTTTCGCCCTGTGTCCTTAATATTTAACCCTGGGTTAACTATCCTAGGTTATCTTGCTTTGTTTTACCCTGTGATGCACTGTAAAACAGCTTACAGGAACTTTCGAGATGCACATACTATGAAATATAAATTTAATCTACATAAAACCCCATTTTAGATCAACAGAATCCCACAAATGTTGTCCCTGAACAATTTTAAATATAACTTTAATTAGTTACTGTTATAGGATTATTGTTATTGGATAGATTTGTGTCAAGTTGCATTGAAGTCCCCCTGTAGTCTATAGCCTAATTTTATCTATGACCACCAAAATTAAATTTTTAAACGTTTTTTCTTTGAAAAACGATCACTAGGTTGTTTGTGAGGTCAGAAACACCAGCGATTTCAACCCGTGTTTTTGAGACTTCACTGCAGTTTTAAGCAGAAAATACTCTTGTCGATTTATGAATTTACACATGGTGTGTTTTAAAGCGTATTAAAAACACCACATGGACGCATAAACAACTGTATTTTCATCACAGGGGGACTTTTAAGTTTTCTCAACACTTTGTATAAACAGTGTGAAACATGGAAAGCAAAATAAGTTTACAGAAGATTACAAATGACATGAAAATCTCAATTTTGAAATGTTGTGGGGTTTAAAAAGCTGAATCTGTAATCGTGAATTAGTCATTCTGAGATCGAGCACATCACATGTGACATGCCGTCTGCAGGGGTTTAGTGTGTGTGTGTGTGTGTGTCAGCATGAAGGACCTTTCACACACTGAGCTTCTGGCTCCAGTTCACCTCGACGTAGAGAATAGACACCTCAGGTTTTCTCCTGTCTTTAAACCCTTACTAGACTAGTTTATCATTTATAACCCACTTGCCAAAATGACATACCCAAAATAAAAAGTGGCTGCTCATAATTCATTCTGAATAGACACATAACCAACATATATTTAGCAAGTTAAAGTTATTATTTCACTTAAGTTACCACAAAGTTACCACAAAGTTCAAAGCAAAGGGAGATATTTGCTTTTTAAGGACTACAACAAACGGCTGGTAGAACTACACGAGCTTCCTCTCGGGTTAGTGACATCACCAACTGTAAAATTTACATAAATCCCGCCCCCTGGACACGATTTATAGATTATTAGGACAGAATATGCTAATCAATAACTAGTAGAAGCGACATATTCATCAACTAACCATTCAGAAATGTTGTCACTTCTCGAGTCTCGAATTTTGAACGTTTTTCAGTGCATGTGAGTGAGCTAAAAGGACACGAACTCTTGAAGCTCCGCCCCCTGTGCTTAGAGCAGCAGCTCATTTGCATTTAAAGGGACAGACACAAAAACGGTGTTTTTGCTCACCCTCAAAAGTGACAATTTTAACATGCTATATAAAATATCTGTGGGGTATTTTGAGCTAAAACTTTTGAGCTAAAACTCACACACACACTTTTGGGACATCAGAGACTTTTTACATCAAAGCGCATTATACCAGCCCTTTTACAGAATTACTCATATGGAGATATATATATATATATATATATATATATAAATGCCTCATTCATTCTATTCATTCATTCATTCATTCATTCATTCGCTCAAACATAAAATACAAATATTAATTAAAATATATATTTTAACTGGGAAAAAATAGTATGTGTATGTGGTATAACAAATAACCACAGTCTGCTCATGCTTCATTTCAAGTCTGAGGATGATATCTTAAAAATGATGCATTTAATGAAGCATTTCCCAAGACCATATTCATGTGAGTTTTTAGCGAAGGCTGATAAGATCAAATAAAAATAAAATATTTGCTTACCCTTCAAACACCCATTTGCAAGCTATTCTCTAATATTTTAGCCTTTATTATAGCCTTTATTACCACTTTGTATACATTAATCCTCCTATTATCTGAAATAATATTACTCTTTAACTCAAAACTCACTGTAAAAAAATATTGTTGGTTTAACTTAAAAAAAATAAGTAAACCGGTTGCCTTAAAATTTTAAGTTGATTGAACTGGAAAAAGTGAGTTAATACTATGAAGGAGTTTGATTTAATCATCAGAAACTCAAAATAATAAGCAATCTGAACTAAATAAATTATTTAAGTTGATTTGACAAAAGAAAAAATGTTAAGATTTTGAAAATATTTTTTACAGTGACATCGAGTGTTTGTATTAACTTCCGACCAAACCAGGAACATGAGCGACGACGCACTTTAGCTCTTCTCATCCCGTAATTTAATGAAACATGAATAGAAATGATATTCTGTATGATGCAATATTTAGCAAACATGTGATGATAAATCAATATTTCTCCAAATATGCACACTTTTTGACTCTGTTTAAAGTAATATTTCACCCAAAAATTAAAATTACCCTATAATTTCCTTCCGAGGTGTATATGATTTTCTTCTTTCACCCGAGTTATATATATTAATAACATCCTGGCTCTTCCCAGCTTTGTGATGGCATTGAATAGTTGAGTTTTTTAAGATAAACACCTTATTGTCAGTGTGAATCACTCCTTGATCACTTCACAGAGCCATTAGGAGAATAAATCATGCATAATTATTATTCAGAAGAATAATACATAAAGTTGTATGCTATATTAAGCTGTGTTGCTCAGGCCTGGTTCGTCTCACAGGCTTTCAAGACCTTGAATAATTCAGGAGGATTCGTGCTATTATTAGAGGTCCATCTGTGTGACCCTTTCAGATGCTATTCGATCCTGTCGGCACGTCACATATCAGTTCCTCTGACCCGCTTCTGGGACTTCATTTCCTCAAAACTCTTCACCTAACACAGACAGATTTATAATTCAGTATTTATGGTGAAGGGGAAATCTTGTGAATATGATATAATGTAAAAACTGTGAGAAAAAAAGTAAAATATCACATAAAAAGACTGTCACTTCAAAAGCAAATATGTGATTTTATATTTTGCATAAACAAACTAAATCTTTTTGTAGGATTATTTGCCAGATTAGCTTTTTCTAATGCAAAAAGTGTAAAATCATTCACAAATTAACCATGAATGACCACAAAAGCTTGATTTATTTCTTCAGCAATATTACAGATGTGTTAAATATCACTATATGTTCTGTAACATAAGTTGCCATAATCAAAAATGTTCGATCATTGATAATATTTCAAGATGATTTCCGTAATTTTGACAGAGAACAAACATTGTATTTACCTGCCTTAGAAACATTACAATATCGCTGCTAATATTAGAGACGATTACGTTTTAAAGCATCCCTTTAAAACAAACCTGGAAAAAAAACATGAGGATTCGGAGAGAAAAATGAAAGATTCTTACTTAATATTAATTAGGGCTGTCAAATGATTAATCGCGATTAATCGCATCCAAAATAAAAGTTTGTGTTTGCATAATATATGTGGGTGAACTGTTTATAATTATTTTATATTTATAAATACACACACATGCTTGTATATATATTTAAGAAATATTTTCATTTATATACTGCATATAAATTTATATATAATTTATATTATACATAAATAAATATTTTATATATAATTAATATTTTTTTCTTAAATATACATGCATGTGTGTGTATTTATATACTTATATATACAAAATAATTATACACAGTGCACCCACATATATTATGCAAACACAAACTTTTATTTTGGATGCGATTAATCGCGATTAATCAATTGACAGTCCTAATATTAATGCGATCTAATATAAATTAAGCAGAGCAGAACACAGATGCCCAGTAATGATGCACCGATATTCTCATTTTAGCACCGATAATTCTTTACATTTGAAAGCCGATAACCGATATATCGGCCGATAAATCTAAATCAAAATTTTATTTAATTTTTGTGAGCCTGATTACAAAAACAAGTCTCATCATGTCCTCATTATAATTTTATCAAGCTAATATGACAAACTTATTTCAAGCAATTTAAAACCATCATGTTGAACAGTGTCTCATCTGAAGGAAATAAAACCTTATTTAACTGTGTTAAGATATCGGCCAAATTTTCTTATCGGGCCGATAACATTAAAAATGAATATATCGTGCATCACTAATGCCTAGTAAATGTTTTCTCTTTCATAATGTTACTGTGCATTACAAAAAAAATATATAATAATAATCAGGAGGAGAAGATTTCAGCTAGAGCCAGACCGATATATCGGCAGACCGATATTATCGGCCGATATTAGGCATTTTCCAAACTATAGGTATCAGCAGTTATAATGGCCGATAAATGAATATTTAAAAAATAAAATAAAAACGGACGAAACACGCTTGAACCATGTCATGAGTGTAGTAGTTGTATAGTTTGTCCACCAGAGGGCGCTCTACACCGTCCCTGTTGGCAACACTCGTTGAGTTGGTCACGAGACATACATTGCTTGAATAACAATTAAAGCTCTCTTAACTCAAATAAGCATGACAAAATTTGTGTCTATCATGTCCAGTTTAAAATAAATAAATAAATAAATAAAATATCGGCCGATATATCGGATTTTAAAACCCAAAAATATTTGTATCGGTATCGGCCTTCAAAATCCTTTATCGGTCGGGCTCTAGTTTCAGCGATTGAAAAGATCTCTCGTCTGAACACGAGAGCATGAAGGAAATTTCCCAGCTGATCTATAAGGATATTTGTAGCGTAACCTTATGTTTTGAAATGATTTGTTTCGGTACAAATTTGCTTGTAATATTAATCTGTTGTGTCTCCAGGTGTGGTGTGAGTGTGTCGGCCGGCGAGCCGCTGCTGTGCTGGCGTATGAATGGATCAGGTTGGCATGGGTAATGCAGTTCAGGAGCGCCAGGGGGCGCTAGCACCGGGTGAAGTGCTGCCACGCCCCGCCGCCAGCCAATCAGAGGTAAGAACACTCACTTCTGGACACGCCCACTGCAGAGAACAGCCAGTAAGATCGCACCATTTGGTTCCGACTGATTGGTTGTGTTTGTGTCATTTTGTCCTGGACAGGATTTTCTTTTTCCCGGAAATGCTCATAAAACTTAATGACTTTACTCACCCAGGGTGCAACTACTTTTCAAAAAAATTGTTTTGTTTTGTTAAAAATTTATAAAAAAAAAAATTTTTTGTCATTTTTTTGCCCCCTCACCTTGTTACACTTTGATGTTCCAGGTCAAAAATGACCGGCCTACAACATTTTTTTTGTATAAATCACTCATTAATGTTTGTCAACTTGATTTTTTTTTTCAATTATCACAGGTTTTGTATTTCTTTTTGGCTCTGATTGTTTCTAGGCCTCCTTTATTTGCGCTTATGAGCCAAAATTTTTGACCAAATTTTTTTTCTTGTGGCTTATTTTGTAATATTTTGTAAAAATATAGTAATTTTGTAATAATTTTGCAATATTTAATCAAATGAATCTGTATTAAGACAACAATTTATAGTTCCATTTTGTGCAAAATAAAAGTATTAAAAACAAACTTTCTAGTTAAACATTAAAATGCAGTAGTGTTTAGAAAAAATAAACAGTGCACAAGTTCCCCATATTTTTTTATATTGACATTTATCCACAAATAATGCCTTTTTCACTCAAAAACCGAGGTGCATAAGCTCAAGTTAAGCATAAGTTTCAAAAAATAAATACAAAACCTGTGCTAATTGAATTAAAACAGTTTGACACAAAAGTCTGAATCCAATATTTTTGGTGATGATAAAGCATAACTAGAGATTTACAAGCAATATTTATTATAAAATACCAAAGGTGTTGCAGGGTTTTCATCACAGCACAAGGGTTACATTCACATTTTAAATGTATTGACTCGTCCTCATGTCATTCTGAAGCCGTGTGACTTTATTTGGGAGGATTCAGGCCTGTGAGCTATGTTCTGTAGAAATAATTGCCCAGTAACCATATCAATCCGCATTCATTGTGTTGTTGAAGAATGCAGATGGCAAAACCGGTTTGTGAGGCATTTCTTTATTTGTGCAACAGGAAGAACAGCAGATTTATTGGGAAAGCTTCAGTGTTTACAGTCTACAGGAAGTCAAACCACAAATGAATTACTCACAGTTGAGATTAACCCTCTATTAACAGTTTATTTGAAACAATCAATTGCATATGTGTTTTTTGTTGATACGTCAGGCTTTTATGGCTCAAATAGTCTGAAATAGTGAGAATATGGAGGAAAAACAGCTCAGTTTTATTCAGAGGCCCAAACTTAGATAGTGATATTTATATGTACGAAACGTAAGATGAAATTCTGATGCTTGTAATGTAAATCAATGAGGTCTGTATAACAGCATGAGAAAATACTTGCATAAAATGCATGTAAATATCAGTCGTCTCTGTGTCTCCCAATGCCTTAGTCAGATAATATTTAAATCAAAAGCTCTGTATTTTTAAAGCATATAATGCAATGCGATACAATGATTGAGAGATGAACAAATAAACCTTCCTCAAAAGACTGATGATCATACACTGTAAAAATAAATATGCTTCATCTAATCAATAAAATTGTGGCAACAGATTACAAGCAATATTATTTATTAGGGCTGTCAAACGATTAATCGCGATTAATCGCATCCAAAATAAAAGTTTGTGTTTACATAATATATGTGTATATATATATATATAAATAATTATTTTATATATATAAATACACATACATGCATGTATATATTTAAGAAATATTTTCATGTATATACTGTATATAGATTTAAAAATAATTAATATTATATATAAATATTTTACATATAAATAATATTTTTTTCTTAAATATACATGCATCTGTGTGTATTTATATATATATATATATATATATATATATACTAAATAATTATACACAGTGCACCCACATATATTATGTAAACACAAACTTTTATTTTGGATGCGATTAATCGCGATTAATCGTTTGACAGCCCTATCATTTATTAAATTGAACAAATTAGAATTGAGTAATAGTTAATCAAATTAATATTCTAACTAATTCTAATTTGTACAAATTAATTAATTATTATTGCTTGTAATATGTTGCCACAATTTTATTGATTAGATAAAGCATATTATTTTTTTTTTCAGTGTATTTGAGACTCATATTTTAATATATTTCTAATAAATGATTTGGAAGTAAAACGAAGTTGCTTCAGTCCAGTTAGTGTTCATCTTAAAAATATTACTGACGATATCAAAGTTATGTCTACTAAATCATTAAAGATTTGACAGAAAAAAGGACACGTGAACCCCGAGCTGAAGGTGGATGTTTTTGCAATTATACTAAAAGGCTTTTTCTTGCTAAAAAAGTATGAACTGTGAATAAGACGACAGAAGAACTGAAAAACAGGTCTTTTAATCCAAGTTTATAGCATTTAGAGTCCTTCGAAATCTGCATATCAAGCATCTAATACCCGTTTAAATGGACGGTTTGTCCATTTTATCAGTGGAAAGTGTTTGACCTCATCATCTATTTACAAGTGTACTGAGAGCTTGAGTCATGGGTTCAGCTGTGATCAAATATCCGTCGGAAGAAAGTTCTTCATCGCCTCTATCTCTAGATAACCGCAGTATTTTCCAGTGTTTTCTTTGATCGCTCACTCTTCTGTAGAGTCACTGTGTGCTTTAATGTTTAATGTAGTCCTGTTCCTGTCTTCTGATTGGTCAGAAGTGTTCCAGTACCAGTAATGCAATTAAGTAACATTTGTAATGAATGTTTTATAATAACAATAAGACACTTGGGTGTGTTATGTGAATATATTCACCACATGTCATGTTTAACCACAGCCTCTATTTGCTCTTTGACCTCTTGAACTTTATTTAATCCAGAATTTTCCAGAAACGTGGGACGATTTCATGCTCAAAATAATGTCATAGACTTCTATATTTAGAATAAGAGTCAGTTTCTATTTCAGTTAGCTGTTATTATGGTTATTATCATGACCGTCATTCATTATTTTGCATTATTTTTATTTCCATGTGGGTGAGTAAATCCCATCAGTCATCTCAGTGCTTTACGAGGGTTCACAGGTTAAAGTGTCCGAATTAGAAAGGAACAATTTATTGAAATAAAACTATAATCGAAATGATCAAATATTACCTTTTAGCTATTTTTATATTTTTAATAAGTAATAATAATAAATAAAAAAATAAATAAATGTATATATAGATATAAAAAATATTATTTATATTTATAAAATTATTTTTAAAATTTTATATATATATATATATATATATATATAAAATTTTATAAATAATTTTATAAATATAAATAATATTTTTTTTTTGCCATATTGATATATAATCATTAATGTCTTCCGAAAGGAACAATTTATTTGAAATAAAAGTTAATCAAAATGATCAAATATTACCTTTTAGCTATTTTTATATTTTTAATAAGTAATAATAAATAAATAAATAAATATATATATATATATATATATATATATATATATATATATATATATATATATATATATATATATATATATATGTATATATATAAAACTTTATAAATAATTTTATAAATATAATTTTTTTTTTTTTTGCCATATTGATATATAATCATTAATGTCATCCGAAAGGAACAATTTATTGAAATGAAACTATAATCGAAATGATCAAATATTACCTTTTAGCTATTTTTATATTTCTAATAAGTAATATTATATATATATATATATATATATATATATATATATATATATATATGTATATGTATGTATATATATATATATATATATATATATTTATAAATAATTGTATAAATATAAATAATATTTTTTGCCATATTGATATATAATCATTAATATCATCCGAAAGGAACAATTTATTGAAATAAAACTATAATCGAAATGATCAAATATTACCTTTTAGCTATTTTTATATTTTTAATAAGTAACTATGTATATATATATATATATAATTTTTTATAAATAATTTTATAAATATAATAATTTTTTGCCATATTGATACATAATCATTAATATCATCAAAAGGAACAATTTATTGAAATAAAACCAAAATCGCAATATGACTCAAATATTACCTTTTAGTCATTTTTATATTTTTAATATGTAATAATAATATATAATTTTTGCAATATTGATATAGAATCATTAATATCATCCGAAATTGCCATAAAATGGAATGAAATCAGACGCAAAGTTATTAACTTGTGCATGCATTAGTTTATAATTTTTTAGACTAATTTCATTTTTACTCTATGATTAGACTATAGTCTGACGGATTAATCTGTAGCCTGAATCATTCAGTCGTTCGGCATGCTGGGGCTTGAGGTTTGATAAATAAAACTGGTATTCAGGTCATGTGTTTGTGTGTGGAAACGGATTAAGAGCGTGAATAGAAACCTGTTCTGCTTTATAAAGATTAGAGGGAAAGTTTGAGTCCTTCCCAGAAACACAGTATGTGGTCATGCCTGGACATGTTTACTGATTAACACTGGGTGTGTTGAACTATTAGAAGATGTGGATTGAGGCATTTATTTGGTATTACGTGAAAATATTCATGAATCATAACTAATCTGTGTGTGTGTGTGTAGGGCTTTAAACAGGGTCGCTCGGTGTTGAACTCTCTGCTCTCGGGGGCGTTTGCTGGAGCTGTGGCTAAAACTGCTGTCGCTCCACTGGATCGAACCAAGATTATCTTCCAAGGCAAGAAGAACTCTCATTAACCCTCCTCGAGTGACTGACTACATTTGCAGGCCACTAAAGTATTTTAAACACTTAAAATACACTTAGGCCGGGTGCACACTGTGCGATTTATTATGGTCCTTTACGATGGTTGCTTCCCAGTAGGGCCGAGTATTGATTTAGATGTAAAAAAAATTATTTCAATTCGCTCGATTCCGGTTTGCAAGATTTTGATTCACTCGATTTCAATTCGCTTGATTTTGATTTGCTCGATTTCGATTCGCTCGCTTTCGATTCTCTCGATTTCGATTCTCTCGATTTTGATTCACTCTATTTCGATTTGCTTGATTTCAATCAATTCTCTCGATTCTGGTTTGCAAGATTTTGATTTGCTCGATTTCGATTTGCTCGATTTAGATTTGCTCGATTTCGATTCGCTCGATTTTGATTCGCTCGATTTCGATTCGCTCGAGTTCAATTTGCTCGATTTCAATTTGCTTGATTTCGATTCACTTGATTTCGATTCTCTAGATTCCGGTTTGCAAGATTTTGATTCGCTCGATTTCGACTCGCTTGATTTCGATTCTCTCGATTCTGGTTTGCAAGATTTCAAGTTGCTTGATTTCGATTCGCTTAATTTCGATTCGCTTGATTTCGATTCTCTCGATTCTGGTTTGCAAGATTTTGATTTGCTCGATTTTGATTTGCTCAATTTCGATTCGCTCGATTTCGATTCTCTCGATTTCGATTCGCTCGATTTCGATTTGCTCGATTTTGATTCGCTCGAGTTCGATTGGCTCGATTTCGATTCGCTCGATTTCGATTCGCTCGAGTTCGATTGGCTCGATTTCGATTCGCTCGATTTCAATTTGCTTGATTTCGATTCGCTTGATTTCGATTCTCTAGATTCCGGTTTGCAAGATTTTGATTCGCTCGATTTCGACTCGCTTGATTTCGATTCGCTTGATTTCGATTCTCTCGATTCTGGTTTGCAAGATTTCGAGTTGCTTGATTTCGATTCGCTTAATTTCGATTCGCTCGATTTCAATTTGCTTGATTTCGATTCGCTTGATTTCGATTCTCTAGATTCCGGTTTGCAAGATTTTGATTCGCTCGATTTCGACTCGCTTAATTTCGATTCGCTTGATTTTGATTCTCTCGATTCTGGTTTGCAAGATTTTGATTTGCTCGATTTTGATTTGCTCAATTTCGATTCGCTCGATTTCGATTCGCTTGATTTCGATTCTCTCGATTTCGATTCGCTCGATTTCGATTTGCTCGATTTTGATTCGCTCGAGTTCGATTCGCTCGATTTCTATTCGCTCGAGTTCGATTGGCTCGATTTCGATTCGCTCGATTTCAATTTGCTTTATTTCGATTCGCTTGATTTCGATTCTCTAGATTCCGGTTTGCAAGATTTTGATTCGCTCGATTTCGACTCGCTTGATTTTGACTCGCTTGTTTTCGATTCGCTTGATTTCGATTCTCTCGATTCTGGTTTGCGAGATTTCGAGTTGCTTGATTTCGATTCGCTTAAATTTCAATTCGCTCGATTCCGATTCGCTCCATTTAGATTCTCGATTTGACTATAATAGATGTAACACAAATCCTATATTTATGAAAAAGAACAGTGGACATAAGTTTACAAGTGCTTAATACAAGGAAATTAAGAGACTATACGAACACGACCATTGCTGTAAGCCACGTCACTCACGTAAGATCTCAGTTAATGTGACACTGAGAAAATTCAGACTCTTGATTCGATGCCACAACATTCAGACATTTTGTAGAATGACGTACAAATATAAAACCTTGTAGTTGCACAATAAATATACAGGATTTCATACTTGTGCTTTGTTCATTTATTGCTGAAATAACAAGGGAAACTAAATATTTCTTCTCATTTCAGTGTCGTCGAATAGATTCTCCGCTAAGGTGAGTGTTTTACTTTTATAATGTAAATCAACTTTTAACATGTTACTGCTAACATACTAGCATGTCAGTGGTTTTGCATATACATTTATCTGTCAGTCTGCAGATGACTTCATATATTTTGTAGATCAAACAGCTCTAACCCTAACCCGCTTGCAACACCAACATCATGGGTTCGATTTCCTAGGAATGAATGAACTGATATACACGTGAATAATGCTTGTGAGTCACTTTGAATAAAACGCATGTCATTTCCAGGAGGCGTACAGGTTAATTTACCGCACATATCTGAAGGATGGGCTCTTGAGCCTGTGGAGGGGAAACTCGGCCACTATGGTGCGCGTCATTCCATACGCTGCCATCCAGTTCTGCGCACATGAACAATACAAGAGGATTCTGGGACAGCATTACGGCTTCCAGGGCAAGTGAGTCACCGGTGCTTCACCACTGCACATTTACATTTATTCGTTTATTCTTAAGCGACTTACAAATGAGAAATGTTTATCGAATCCAGTGTAGACAGCGTCATTAATTATAATGATTTTGACACGACTCAACGCTCATATCCAGTGTACGCAAATGATAAGCGTTTCGCAAGGGTGGGCGGGGCCTATGATGCGATAATGTAAATCTATTGGTCGATGTCTTGCTCTGGAGGCAGTCGATATATGCAAATGTATATGCAAATTTCGCCGATCCCACAATTATATTTAATGGTGAAAGTGTCCTGTTTTCCAGAGCTCTGCCGCCTGTGCCGCGGCTGCTGGCGGGCTCGATGGCGGGAACGACGGCGGCCATGATCACGTACCCGCTGGACATGGTCCGCGCACGCATGGCCGTCACACCCAAGGAAATGTAAGACGTTTCATCCATCTATCTTAAGGGGGAAAAGGGATCAAAATTAACCTTTTTAAAAATGAAATGAAAAGTTCTCATCATTTATTCGCCCTCATGCCATCCCAGATGTATATTAATTTCTTATAGGATTTTATAAAAGATTTTTTTTAGGAAAATAATCCATATCTTCCAGTCCAAAATCCCTCTGGATGAATCAATGTCTTCTGAAGCCGAACGCTACGTGTGTGTAACAAAAATAGTAGTGTGTTTTAAACTTTTTTTTAACTATAAATTATTGCTTCTGGTCTATTTTTTTTTAAATTTTGTTATTTTTTAATAATATTTCAAGTGATTATTACAATAGTGCATCTTTTAGACTAGGGCTGTCAAAAGATTAATCGCGATTAATCGCATCCAAAATAAAAGTCTGTGTTTACATAATGTATGTGGTTGCACTGTATAATTATTTTGTGTATAATTTATATATATTCATTTTATATATATATATATATAAATACACACAAATGTGTGTATATTTAAGAAAAAAAATATTATTTATATATAAAATATTTATATTTATATATAATATATATAAATCTATATATATGAAAATATTTCTTAAATATATACAAGCTTGTGTGTATTTATATATATAAAATAATTATACAGAGTGCACCCACATATATTATGTAAATACAAACTTTTATTTTGGATTACGATTAATCGTTTGACAGCCCTATTTTAGACTGACACATTGAAAAAGAATGAAACAGAAAAGTGAACAATAAATTATTACTTCTGGTCTTCTGGTCTGGTTATTTTTTTATTAATATTTCAAGAAAATATTACAACAGTGCAAACATCTTTTCAACTTACAAATTGAAAAATAATGAAAAAAAGAAAAGAAAAAATGAATTATTGCTACTGGTCTAGTTTTTATTTTTTTAATTTTTATTATTTCAAGGAAATATTACAATAGTGCAAACACATCTTTTAGACTAATACATTGAAAAAGAATGAAACAAAGAAATCGTGGTACATTTAAAAAAAGATATATTCATTTTATATATATTTTATTTTTTTAATTTTTATTATTTCAAGGAAATATTACAATAGTGCAAACACATCTTTTAGACTAATACATTGAAAAAGAATGAAACAAAGAAATCGTGGTACATTTAAAAAAAGATCTCATATTTCTTAAAAAAATAAGTATTTAAAAAATATTATTATTCTTAGTGATTTGATTAAAAATTCTAGTTCACATAATAAATCTGTAAAAGTTGGTATTTTCTTTAGAAACGTGAAAATAAAAGATAAGAAAGTTAACAGAAGATTATAGAGATTTGTTTTGTTTTTTAAAAAGACAAATAGCATTTTTAAAGCATATGAAATACAGATCATATTAACTTTAGAAAAACGGTAAGAACTCGAATCATTCCAGAAAAGTGCTGATAAATAACAAGAAAATAAATCAAATAACAAATGTCTTCACTTTCACTCTTGCTTCTGGAAATGTGTTTTGAGCTTTTGTGCGATTTGCAAACGTCACAACACGTAGCACAGGAGACCAGAAGCGTTGATTTATAGTTTAAAAAGTATTTTTCTTAAACACACTGTCTTCGAAACTTAGAAACTTTCAACTTAAACGTAGAAACATCTCGATTTTCCGATGTTTTTCAATGCTTGTTTTGTGGTCTTGAGGCACCCTTGGGTGTTTGTGAAGGCAGCGACTGCTGTAAAGAATGAGAGTGATGATGTCACTGTGTGCTGATGTCATTGGTCCTCAGGTACAGTAACATCATGCACGTGTTCGTGCGCATCTCTCGCGAGGAGGGACTGAAGACCATCTACAGGGGCTTCACTCCCACCATCCTCGGCGTCGTGCCGTACGCAGGAATCAGTTTCTTTACATACGAGACGCTGAAGAAAGTTCACGCAGGTAAAGAGTGTGTGTGTGTGTGAGAACTTAAAATGTTTCACTAGTTTCCAATCCGTTTATATTTGTTGTCTGGTTTTAGTTGTATTTACTAGCATGAATGTATTAAAATAAAATAAAATAAACTAACATGAATCAACAGTGAGCAATATATTAATCTTTGCTAATATTAGTTAGTAAACATACAACTGTTCATTGTTTGTTGATGTTAGATGACAGTAGTGAATGTAGTAGTGTTCATTCTTATACATGTAAAACTTAAAAAAATTAGAATATCGTGCAAAAGTTGATTTCTTTCAGTCATTTTTTTTATAATAAATAAATAATAGAGAAATCATTTTGATGATTATGACTTACAGATTTGAAAACCCCAAATTCAAAATTAGAATATTGTGAAAAGGTTTTCATATCTATAACCCATAATCATCACAATTATAACAAATAAAGGCTTGAAATATCTCACTTTGCATGTAATGAGTCTATATAATATGTTAGTTTCACCTTTTAAGTTGAATTACTGAAATAAATGAACTTTTGCACGATATTATATTTTTTTGAGTTTCACCTGTAAATGTATTGAAAATAGAGCCAAACCGATATATCGGCAGGCCGATATTAGGCATTTTCCAAACTCTCGGTAGCGGCAGTTTTACTTGCCGATAAATTAATATTTAAAAAATCTGTTAATGTTTTGTTGCACGTTTCTGAAAAAAATAAAATAAAAATATCGGCCGATATATCCGATTTTAAAACCAATCGGTATCGGCCTTCAAAATCCTTCATCGGTCGGGCTCTAGTAGAAAAGGCACTCTTCTTCAAAATGATCTAAAAAGCCTTTATTTACCAGCTCCAATTTAACCCCTTAAGTGTCACCCTCCTTTTTTTGAATATACGTGAAAATGCACATTTCGAACTTAAATGGTTGTAATTCAATTATATAGTAATTGAGTATAGACATAAGATTGGTCTCGTTTTAAAGAAGACATTTGGCAGATTTCTGTAGAAGTGAAATAAATTAAGAAAGTAAAACAGAAAAAAAGTTATAGAAGTTTGAGTTTATGAAAATGTACAATATAAAAAAAATTATTCATATTTTATATAAAATATGTATTATCAAAACCTGGGCGACTCTAAAACTGCAAATAAATCAAAGCAAAAAATCTGAATAAGTTGTGTATCAAATTTTAGGTTGATATCTCAAAAAAATGAGCTTTCAGTGAGATTTTGTTTGGGCGCAGTACCAAACTTTTCCACTAGGTGACAACCAGACTCCATTACTGCCCATATAAGGGCACAACCAGACTCCATTACTGCCCATATAAGGGCACAACCAGACTCCATTACTGCCCATATAAGGGCACAACCAGACTCTATTACAGCCCATATAAGGGCACAACCAGACTCCATTACTGCCCATATAAGGGCGTCTCCATGTGTTTTGAGTGATATGAACCGTTATTTTCACAATTTTCATACAATTTATGAAGTAGACATCCTATTCAGAAGTAATATGAGAAGTTTGGCAGATTTTGATATGAATTCAACCTCTAAGAATCATAAAAATAACAAGTATGCGCATTATAGCTTCCTGCCACATCACAAATGGTGAATCTATCATTTTTTCTTATTATAGATTCACCATTACTAAATATTTCAAAAACATTCAGACCTTAATTTTCTAAAATAATTGAAGGGAGGCTATCTTTTGCACTCTTGGAATGAAAACAAACAGGTTTCGACCCTTCTTTTATGATTTTTCACGTTCATCACTATTTCAAAATAAAAGTCTAAACATGCCTTGGGATTATGAAAATATTCTTGTTGCAAAATGATAAATTATGGCTCCTCTGTAATTTATTTTGAAAATCAATCACCAAATATGGAAACTAGAGATTGTAAGCTTTCAAATGATACAGTTTGTCAAGATTATTTTAGGTTTAGTATAGGATAATACTGTTTTAAAAATGTAGTGGATTTGGGCCCACCGGTTCATGTGTGACGGCTTTATTTGCCAGTGTCTGTGTAACCCTCAGTAACGGGTCTCTCCTCTGGTGTTTCAGAGCACACGGGTCGCTCTCAGCCGTACTCGTACGAGCGTCTGGCGTTCGGCGCGTGCGCGGGTCTGATCGGTCAGTCCTCCTCGTACCCGCTGGACGTGGTGCGCAGACGTATGCAGACGGCCGGCGTCACCGGACACACGTACGGCACCATCGCCGGCACCATGAGGGACATCGTGGCCGAGGAGGGCGTGATCCGAGGACTCTACAAGGGCCTGAGCATGAACTGGGTCAAAGGGCCCATCGCGGTCGGCATCAGCTTCATGACCTTTGACCTCTCGCAGATCCTGCTGCGCAAGTTTCAGCAGTTCAGCTACAGCGCACGGTAGCAGCACAGACACGCGACGTAAGATGAACAGAACAAGTTTAGTTTATTTCTCTGGTAGCACTTTACAATACGGTTCATTTGTTAACATATTAATGAACTAACAAGAGGACTGTGAAACGATTAATCGCATGCAAAATAAAAGTTTGTGTTTACATAATATATGTGTGTATAATTATTTTGTATATATAAATACACACATGCATGTATATTTTTAAGAAATATTTGAATGTATATACTTTATGTTTATTTATACAAAATTAATAAAAAATAATAAAATTAATATACATAAATGTAAATATTTGATATATTAATTACACATTTTTCTTAAATATATACATGCATATATGTATATTTATATATATATATATGCACACACACATAAAATAATTATACACAGTGCACCCACATATATTATGTAAACACAAACTTTTATTTTGGATGCGATTAATCGTGATTAATTGTTTCACAGCCCTAACTAACAATGAGCAATACATGTGTTACTGTGTTAGTTAATCTTTGTTAATGATAGTTTGATACAGTGCATTAACTTATCTTAACAAATATACAATATACACACATATGCATGTATATTTTTAAGAAATATTTGCATTTATATACTTTATATATATTTATACAAATATAAAAAAATTAATAAAAAAATTAATAAAATTAATATTCATAAATGTAAATATTTGATATATTAATAAGACATTTTTCTTAAATATATACATGCATATATGTGTATATATATATATATATATATATATATATATATATATATATATATATATTAGGGCTGTGCAAAAGTTAATTGCGATTAATCGCATCCAAAATAAAAGTCTGTGTTTACATAATATATTTGTGTGTGCTGTATATAGATATTTTGTATATATAAATACACATACATACATGTATATGTTTAAGAAAATGTGTTATTCCTATATAAAATATTTATATTTATATAATATAGATTATGTATTTATATATATGTATACAGAATTTAAGCGCAAATAATTCTTAAATATATACTGTACATGCATGCATAGGCATTTATATATACAAAATTATTATATACAGCACACTCAAATATATTATGTAAACAAAGACTTATTTTGGATGCGATTAATCGCAATTAACTTTTGCACAGCCCTAATATATATATATATATATATATATATATATACACACAAAGTAATTATACACAGTACACCCACATATATTATGTAAGCACAAACTTTTATTTTGGATGCGATTGATTGTGATTAATCGTTTCACAGCCCTAACTAACAATGAGTAATACATGTGTTACTGTGTTAGTTAATCTTTGTTAATGTTAGTTGATACAGTGCATTAACTTATCTTAACAAATATACACGTATTAGTAAATGTTAAAATTGAATATTAACTGAGATGCTGTAGAAGTGTTGCTCAGGCTCAGTTCGTGTTGACTAATGTTAACTAATGAACCTTATTGTAAAGTGTTACCCCTTTTTTAAACCTGAGAATATGCTGCCAATGATGAGGATGAGAGAAAGTTGTTTAGCTTTTGATTTCTGATGCAAGCGTTTTGTGTTTCGAGTGTGTGTTTGGTACAGAGACACGCTGAATGTACATCCCACCATCACACACTGATCGTCCTGTAAGTGCAATACAGACTGAATGTGTTCCTGGAGTCGCAGGTGGAGTGTGTTGATGGAAATATAGACATACGTCGAGTTTACAGCGATCTCACTTTCATATCAGGGTGAGACTCGTGAAAATGATCAGGTCATTTTTCACTCTGAAATCGTATAATATTCAAAATAAGATAAGATTTAGGACCTTTGAGATTTATTTATTTATTTTTACACAGCAATAACACACATTTTACCTCAAATTATGGGTATATTTTATGGTAGACTTTGTTGTTTTGAATATAATTTGTGATTTTCAATTTAAAAAAAAGAAAAGCACATCACAATCACACTTTTTTTCCCTAATTATATATTATTTAAAAGTATAATTTTGTGTATACTTAATGGGTAGTATTTGTTGTTTTGAATTTATTTGTTATTTTAATTAAAAAATAAACATACCTACCTTCCTGCAATATTGTAAAAACATAAAAACACCATAATGTACATTATGATGCATTATAATATTTGCAATTGAAATTAATTGTTTATTTCTAGAGGTGTAATCAGTATTAGAGATGAGGTCACTATTATTCATGATGCAATGCATTATAAGATGCATTAAAAATACTTGAATAATGTATAGGATAAAGTGTTGCAGAAATCATTTTTCATTATTTTGGGGTGAAATATGAGCTGGTCATCTCTTCATGAGATTCACCCGTTTTTACTCTTTATCGCTGATCCAGGACAGGATAGTAAAATGATGAGTGTGTGTGTGTGTTTTGCACATGAATGAGTGTGCAGTTCATGTGTGTGTAGCTCCCAAGTGCCTGGAGAGAGACTTCAATCAACATCATCCCTTACAGAGGGACACTACAGTGTTACTAACTCCTTTAATTCACCAATATTTAGCATGAACAAATCACATCCGGTCTTCAACCATTGCTGTGTTTACTCAGTTACTGAAAGGATAGCTTTGTAATTATTAAACTACAGGACTCACAAGTATATTTGTCTTTGGATGAATCTTGAAATATTTGAATTATACAGTGACTCCTAAAGGTATGTTCAGTTCAATCAATGTGATTCATTAGATCCGAATCTAATTGTTTTATAATTTCAACCTTGTTACAAAAAAAAAAAATGACACCTTTTTTTGATATTTCCATATCTCATAGACATTTTAAATGTTTATTGTGATTCTTGGGGCTGTTGTATTTACTCTCGGTTATCATCTCATTCCTACTAACCTGACAATCACACGACACCCAAGCACAATGATTAATCTAATATATGGCATTAAATGGCTTTTAAACATCCGAGACTTCTAATAAAACACTGATATCGATCAGAAGCAACTCGACAACTGTGTTTTATGAATTCATGCGCGGTTTGATGTTACGGAGAGGAATCACTGCTGCGATTCATTGTGAAGTTGATTCTATTGTGGTAATCGAGCGAATCTCATGCGCGAAAATGACTCGTCTGGATTCAAGACTTGTTTGTTAATCGAAGAGATTTGTGCCAAATAAACTAATGATATTATAATCAAGCCTTTTTCTCTCCATCATTTATTCATATTGTCTGAACACACACACTTGTAAATGTGCGTGTCTGGGTTTTAGACATCGTAAAGGAATCAATGAATCTTGAATTGGTGTTTTGAATTGATCGATTCCAGATGGCGGCATAGCACCTGAACCGAAGCTCGTGTTTTTTTTATTTTTTTTTTTTTTATTAAACATTAAAGCAATACATAAAAACATACATAAAACAAAAACAAAAGTTACAATAAGATACACAGACACAAATAATTTGTGAGGGTTCCGAAGCTCGTGTATCTGAACCGAAGCTTGTGTTTCTGAACCGAGGCTCGTGTCTCTGAACCGAAGCTTGTGTTATTGAACCGAGGCTCGTGTCTCTGGAGCTCGGAGTCTCTCTCTCTCTGAACCGAGGCTCGGTGTCTGAACCGGAGCTCGTCTCTCTGAACCGAAGCTCGTGTCTTTGAACCGAAGCTTGCGTCTCTGAACCGGAGCTCGGTGTCTGAACCGGAGCTCGGTGTCTCTGAACCGAAGCTTGTGTCTTTTTTTTTATTAAACATTAAAGCAATACATACAAACATACATAAAACAAAAACAAAAAGTTACAATAAGATACACAGACACAAATAATTTGCCAGGGTGACATAAAAACAGGAATGCAGTGCATTCACCTTAAGAGGACATAAAGAATGAATATAGATATACAGTTTTCATTGCTTTGGGATTAACAGAGCTTTGGATAGTTTCCATGTATCTGTCTAAATCATCTTTGAATAAAGAAAAGAGAGGTCTCGAACCAGTAAATGTTTGCTTATGTATATGAAATTTAGCTAGAAGGAAACACAAATTAATGATGTAATATTGTCCTGTTTTCTCTTTTGAGTAGTCAAACAAACCAAAGAAAACATCTTTAAAACAGAAAGAGAAGTCACTTACAAAATAGGATTGGATAAAAGTTAACAAATCTGACCAAAATTTCTCTGTGTGGGTACATTGCCAAAACAAATGAATGAAGTCTTCCTCGGAAGAGTGACAAAAACAACAGTTCACTTCAATGTCGGACTTATATCTCTTTAAAAAGACTTTGGTTGGGTAACATTTGTGAATTAATTTAAATGTTATCTCTTTAACTTTGTTGGTAAGCAGATACTTATGAGACAAGGACCATATTTTTTCCCACGGTAAATTCTCTACAATATTATTCCAGTATGGGATTACATAAGGAATTGTTATTATCTCTGAACCGAAGCTCGTCTCTCTGAACCGAAGCTCGTGTCTCTGAACCGAGGCTTGTGTCTCTGAACCGGAGCTCGTCTCTCTGAACCGAAGCTCGTGTCTCTGAACCGAGGCTTGTGTCTCTGCTATTTACTGACACTGAGTTTGATTTGAGTCGTCACATCTATTTACAGAGATAAGGAAGAAAATAATGCATTAATATTTTATTAATATATTAATATTTTTAATTTTTAATTTTAGCCGCTCTGGAGTAAACCGTGGTGGTGTCATCGTTCAGTTCAGTTCTTGTATGTCAATGGCAGGCAGATCGATAATTTTGTTGATGATTAATGTTAAATTGAATGTCCCCATTAAATTTAACATTATTGAGAAGAATATCCTCGAAAATAATGTTTAGCCTTTTTCCATAACATAAAAGCTATTTTTCAAGGTTGACTTAAAATCATGAATGTACTGAGAGTTGTGTTCAACATTGATAATAATCATAAATGTTTATTGATCATCGGATCATCATATTATTAGAGTGATTTCTGAAGGATCACGTGACACTGAAGACTGGAGTAATGATGCTGAAAATACACAGGAATAAATTACACTTTAACATGTGTTCACATAGAAAACAGATATTTTACATTATAATAATATTTCACTGTTTTTACTGTATTTTTTAAAATCAAATAAATGCAGACTTGGTGAGCAAAAGAGAGTCTTTCAAAAACATTAAATTAATTATTATCACATTATAATCACTGGGATTATTTTAAACAGTTTCATCAGATTTGATTTCAAAACATTTGAACACGGGATCAGATGTGTTCACCGCTAGATGGCGATACAGACCTGATCCTGGATCATCCCGAGTGTTTCGGTGCCCCGCTTGACCTGATACACAAACCCCTGTTAGCCTATATTTCATTTTTTTTACTTTTAATGTTTAATCTAAAGTCTTTTAAGTTAACTTAAGTTTTAAGAACCTCAACACCATATTGTAAAACTCATAATAATATGCATTTGTTGTGTCATGATATGATAATAATATGCATTTGTTGTGTCATGATGTCAGTGATTTGAATGTTTATCCGTTGCTGAATGAAACTGATCTTGAGACGCGCAGACACGCAGGGCTGATCCTGATTGGTGCTGATACAGGGCTGGGGGCGGGGTCAACGGTCGTTGCCATGGGTACCTGGCGCTGTATTTGCATGTATTCAAATAGCACAGACAGACAGACAGACAGACAGACAGACAGACAGACAGACAGACAGACAGATAGACAGATAGATAGATAGATAGATAGATAGATAGATAGATAGATAGATAGATAGATAGATAGATAGATAGATAGATAGATAGATAGATAGATAGACAGATAGACAGATAGATAGATAGATAGATAGATAGATAGATAGATAGATAGATAGATAGATAGATAGATAGATAGGATGTAATTCCATCTATGTTTAATGAACTTGCAAAAAAAGCTCCAACAAAATTACTTACATCTGAAGGCCACTTCTTAGTTCACAGAAAATGACGACACAGTCATGGAAACAGCTGATTGGAGGATGCCGGGAAGGGGCGTGTCCACAAGTTAAATTATCTTTATTATTCCATTTAAAGCGCCAAAATACATGAGAATGGATTTATTTGGAAATCAGTACGCCACACAATTAGCCTATAATACATTAAATACAAAAAATATAATTTAAAAAGTCCGAATATGCTTAAAACATTAAGGCACATGCAAATAGGCCCACTTAACCCTTTGGTTTTTAATCTAACATCTTTTCTTATATTCAGATACGTGTATTTGATATATGTGAATAATAATATCCAATAATATTGCAATATGTGATTTTAAATCACGTGTCACCAAGGCAACAAAACAAACAAAAAAAGTCACAAATTATATATTTTTTTTTTCTACGGAAGCCCCACAGGCCACGCGGTATGATTGGGGTCACCATGACTGGAGTTTGTTTTTGTTTGTTTGGTCGAAGTTTATCTCGATTCTCGAAGATTTCTGTAAAGATGTTGTCTTGGCCTGAAGACAGTAAACACACTTTGAGTGTCCGACTCTTGAAGGAGTGTATGCGGCAGTGAAACGGCGGATTGAAGGATGATTGATTGATTGACAGACGCGGAGAAATGGTAAGTGACGTAACTTACAGTTTCTCTTTCGTGTATGTGGTGTGTTGGGCCTTTTCTGTTATTTCTACTCATTAATTTATGCATTATTTATTTCAGTGTATATCGATTCAATATTAACGACTTGGTTGTTAATGAATAAACTATGAACATTAAGGACTTTTAGGTAGTCTGAAACTCTCGACTTTTATTATGTAATTTCAGCACATACTTAGCCTACTGCCTGATAAAGTGTTTTACGGTCTATGTAACGTTATAACAACACCAGACTAACAGACCAAATGAGATATATATGCTATTCAACATCTGCATATATGCTGAAAAACTCTCTCAACACCCTGAAATGATTTACAAATGTCTGAATGTCATTCATTACAATACACGCAGAATATTAAACCAAGTGTCATTTATTGTAAAGAAAGATGCACAAACACACTATACAAACAAATCCATAAAATACCCAGATTTCCCCTTTATACATAATGATATAAATGTTAAATACTCACACCAGACAGAGATATATAAGCAGATTCTTTTATTTAATATCACATATTCAGTATCATTCAAGGATTAAATGATAAATGACAGCTTTACTGATATTTAATTGCTCATTTCAGTATTATTTATTGAATCAGGTGAATGAAAGCTTCTGTGGGTCATTACATTACAGGTCCACATGTTATTAAAATATTCATTTACAGATTTTATCATTTATACAGTGTGTGTGAGAAATATAGAATCAATCACATTCAGCCGTGTTTAACAAAATAACAGCATGAGCATTTTTAGATTCATTTACTTTGTGTGTGTGTGTGTGTGTGTGTGTGTGTGTGTGTGTGTGTGTTCGCACCAGAGAACCTTGTTTCTGATGGCCTGTGTTTCTTTCCCTCAGCGCTATAGTCCACATGACATCCGTCTTCCTGTTCGGCGTCACAGGAAGTGACATCAGTGAATCTTCAGGGTGTCAGAGGATCTCATCATCAGGTCAGATCAACTTAGTTTGTCTTTACTGTGGAAAAGAGCATAAAAACAACATCAGTCCATCATTATGTATCTGTATTAGTATTTATATATTATTCATACAGCATTAAATATTATACACACCCCTACAAATACAATAAGTCAAGTGAGAGTGTGTGTATTGTCCCATGGGTCGTGTTATTTGTGTCTCAGGGGGTCCCGACAGAGAAATTAGCTGGTTTTACGTTCGGAAACCAGACAGAGAGTGTGTGTGTGTGTGTGTGTGTGTGTGTGTGTGTGTGTGTGTGTGTGTGTGTGTGTGTGTGTTTGATCGGCCAGACAGACTGTGCAGTGACCTGAGCCTATAGACAGACACAGAGGTCGTTGGTGTGTGTGTGTGTGTGTGTGTGTGTGTGTAGACTCAGACATCATTATTTTTGGGGGATCAGGGTCAACAGCTCCACTTCAGCACACACACACACATCATAAACTGCATCAAACACACCATCTTCAACATCACGTCTCTACACCCGGAATAATGTTTTATAAACTGGCATTTTATTTCATAAGCATTTGTTATAGGGCCGTCTAATTTTAACTTTATAAATCTGTCTAGCCTTTAAAGTTGATGAATCTGTCTATATATACACACAAACACTTTTTATATTGTACACACACACACACTTGACTGTGACTGACAGATGTGTGTAAACATCTGTAGGCATAATAGAGCTGAACAACAGTCTGAATATGTAGACTAGTGTGTGTGTGTGTGTGTGTGTGTGTGTGTTGGGGGTGGAGGGTGTCTAGTTAGCACTTTCAGACTGTCTGGATGTGTGTGTGTGTGTGTGTGTGTAAGAGATAGAGAGAGAGACTGGGGGAATATAAGTGTGTCTGAGAGCTGATCTGTATTAGAAAGACACTTAAACATTAACAGCAGGTGTGTGTGTGTGTGTGTCTGATTGTGTCTGAGATCAGTTTAAATACGAGACAAAGCTAATGAGACTTAATAATGTTTTTTTTAATGTAATTTTGTTTGAAGAATCAACTTTGACTGAGACGTTGCTCCTAAAATATCTTGCAAGACAAAGAAACACACACACTGAGTAAAAAAATAAATAAAAAAGTGTGTATAGCTGCTCAGATCGTCTGATCTCGAGGGAATTTGCTGAGAAATGTTCAGAGAGTTTTTAAAACTCGTGTTTGAGAAGCGGCAAACCTAATTTCTTATGTTTTTAAAAATGTTTTTTAAATATCTTATAGGGGTTTAAAAACGTTTTTAAAGTCCTTCATGATTACAGAGACTTCAAAAATACAATAAAAAACATTAATATTATTATACTTTAAAATAACTGTTTTTTTCAGTTATTTTAAAGTATAATAAAATACTTTATTATAAAATAAAATTTAAAATATATATATATATATATATATATTAATCACAATTAATCGCATCCAAAATAAAAGTTTGTGTTTAAATAATATATGTGGGTGCACTGTGTATAATTGTTTTATATATATAAATACACACAGATTCGTGTATATATAAGAAAAAAATATTATTTATGTGTAAAATAATTATATTTATATATAATATTAATTATATATAAATCTATATACAGTATATACATGAAAATATTTCTTAAATATATACAAGCATGTGTGTGTATTTATATATATAAAATAATTATACACACTACACCCACATATATTATGTAAACACAAACTTTTATTTTGGATGCGATTAATCGTTTGACAGCCCTAATATATATATATATATATATATATATATATATATATATATATATATATATATATATATATATATATATATATATATATATATATATATTATATATTATATATTATATATATATATATATATATATTTCCTCTGATACATTTATCAGAGGAAACTCTCCAAGTTATGCATCTCAGAAATGTACATATACAAAGTCACAGTTAGCGAGAAATGTATTCATTTTAAACAATGTAATAATTTAATGAGCTTATTGAAGTAATGAATTCTAGTTAACAAATGATTGACATTTGGAAAAATGTAGCAGTAACTCAATGAGGAAATTGTATTGCATTGTTGTTTTTTTTCTTTTTTGTTATTAAAGGAGTAGTTCACTTTAAAAAAAAACTTTTGCTGATAATTTACTCACCCCCATGTCATCCAAGATGTCCATGTCTTTATATCTTCAGTCGAAAATAAATTAAGGTATTTATAATTTATAATCCATATAATGGACTTCAATGGGGTCCAAACGGTTCAAGGTCCAAATGAGAGTTTCAGTGCAGCTTCAAAGGGCTTTAAACGATTCCAGATGATGAATAAGGGTCTTATCAAGCGAAACGAGCACTCATTTAATAAATAAATAACAAAGTTTAAGTTTTATAAGCTCAAATGCTCACCTTGCTCTGTTCTGTGATGCGCGTTTGTGACTCTCCTGTTCAAACTCGTCCATCAAAATGAACAAATCTTTTACCGAGTCAATTTGTTTGTTTTGTTTGTTGAATCAACCAAATGACACACAAAAAAGATTCGCCTGGTGTCGTTTAAAGCGGCACTGAAACTCTCATTTGGACCTTGAACCGTTTGGACCCCATTGAAGTCCATTATATGGAGAAAAATCCTGGAATGTTTTCATCAAAAACCTTCATTTCTTTTCGACTGAAGAAAGAAAGACATGGACATCTTGGATGACATGGGGGCGAGTAAATTATCAGCAAAAGTTTTTTTTAAAGTGAACTACTCCTTTAAAGACATTGTATTGTCTGTAATATCCTCATTGTGCAGCACATGGGACAACATAGGTGTGCTATATTAATAAAATTGACATTGACAAACTTCTTTTCTAGGACTTTTGACTTTTTTTTACACTAGCAAAGCCATGAACTGAAGTTTAACTCTGAGAAAGAGGTAGAAAACCAGAGAGTGACCGATTTTAGGGTGATTTTGCACGCGGGCCCGTTCTCATCGTCTAGCGCCGGTATATTGTGTCTGACCGACAAAGACGTCGCCCCTCATTAAACACACATGTCATCGGATCACACCTCAACTGAATCACACACTGCGAGCTGCATTAAGAGGCCGTGACTGTGCAGTGAATGAAGGCTACGGCAGAAGACACACACACACCAGCCTATGGGAACCGCACCCCCATGGTGACAGGGGTCAGAGGTCACCGCCTGTCTGTTAAACCCCAGAAATCCTTTATTCTGCATCCTCTCAGCAGCATATGAATTATACTATACTCTGAAAAAACGTTCAGAGCATTTATTAATCTTAATGTAAATTTCAATATTTACTAATGCATTATTAAAATGTTGAAGAGTAGTAGCCTATCTGTTAAAGTCAATGATTGTCTCCCTTAAAACTCATATTTGATCAGCAAAATTACATATTTAAAAGTTTTTTCCTTGAAATAAAAATCTTCATGCCTTAAAATATCTTAAAATAAATGTAACTCGACACCCTTGCCTCATTTAGTATGCGCGGTTCTGTGAATAAGCAAATGAGCCCCGCCCCCACTCACTCAGAGATCCACTGGTTGACGATCACACATTGATCTGATTGGTTACAAGGTCGTTTGTGACGTCAGAAGCACCAGCGATTTCAAACCGTGTTTTTGAGACTGTCTAGTTTCGTATTATGTCCCTTTTAACAAGATGTAAAATAAGTCTCTGATGTCCCCAGAATGTGTATGTGAAGTTTCAGCTCAAAATACCAGATAATTTTTTTTTACAGCATGTTTAAAATGTAATTTTTGGGGGGCTCAGAAAAACGCGCTGTGTGAGTGTGCGCCCTTTAAATGCAAATGAGCTGCGGCTGCCGGCACAGGGGGCGGAGCTTCACGAGCACGCGCTCAGTCTCTCAGGACACGGAATGATGATAATATCAAAAGCTCTCAGTAACGGTGTTCATTTCGAGTTGGACAATAATGCCTACAGAGTCTGAGTGCTGTATAGAGTTGGAACAGGTATAGTTTAGTAGTTTAATTACAGTTATTCTAACGTATATGTCATCTGCTTGCTTGTATGTATCCATTATTTATTAATATAGCCTACAAGTGTGCTGTTTCGGACCAGCTCCGTCCGAATGATGATCAAACATATCCTGATGAGTTTAATAAAGTTTATTGTACATCACACAAAAGATGAAGAGTCAGTTTTACTTCAGAAAATCACCGTAAGCTGAGTAAACACATGTTGAGGGAGTTGAGGGAGCGTTCCTGTGGGTGGCGGACGTTAGTCAATAAAACGGCTATACTGACGTCATTAAAGAAGGAAGTTGGGGGATGTAGTCCAATTGTAGTCCAGTTCGATGTAGGCTACTTCTGTTAAAGAAAATATCTCGCTTGGCATTGAACTTTGAGCTTTATAATTTTACAGATATTATTTATACTCTAACAACAACATTACACGCGAACTAAAGTTTGAAAAATGGGATCACGAAGAACAGGAAAAAAACTCAGAAAAATACTAAACAAAAAAAAATACAGAAAAATACGCAGAAAATACTCGGCAATGCTGTCTTGTCGACTTATGAATTTACACATTTCTTATTAAAAATGCCACATAGACACATAAACAACATTAAAAGCTGCATTTTTACTACAGGGGGACTTTAATATTATTTAATGGAGTTATGAAGAACTAACAATGATCAATATTTCTTAAGGTTAACGAAGATTAATAATTACTGTAGCGAATGTATTTTTCCTGACTCTCAAAAGTTGTTTCTGATTCATACAGTGATAAAAGAGATATCCAAAATCCCCTCGGTAGAAACCTTTAACTCTAATACGTCAACAAAATGAAACAAGAATTTTTAGCCTGCATGGCTTTATCCAACGTTCAGATTTATTTTCTGGAGTTGTATGCAAATTAGTGCGGATTTTAATTAGATACTGCCTGATTTGCACGTTTATGTTTACACGTAACGTTTCAGAAAACTTGTAATACAAAACAACTGGTGATTAATCAACTGTGGACGTATGTAGATATCAACTAGTTAAACACTGTACTCTCTCTGTGTGTGTGTGTGTGTGTGTGTGTGCTGACCAGTCAGAACACTAGATCCTCTGGAGACACACAGAACGAGGTCGAGCTCGAGTGTGTGTGTGTGTGTGTGTTAATAGGAGATCTGCACTACAGTTTTAATAGACCATTTTCACAGAGCTTTTCATTATCTTTTTTTAAACCATGAAATGAGACCCAGAGGGCAAATACTGATGGTACACACACACACACACACAGACACACACACACACACACACACACACTGCTCTTAAATCAGTCACTTTCTCCAATGACGTCGCTGTACTGTTTCATTCTGTGGAAATACACCGATATAGACCGAGATCTGAAACACTAAAGTTAATTCCACTCGTATTTTTACATAAACACACACACTGATCTGGCTTACAGGCATTAAATTGATCAAGTAAAGACTACTATTCAGTCAGTCACACAAATGATATTATATTTAAAAATACATCAAAAAGAACCGTTTTCCGATCACATGACAACAGTGTGAATTTTTTTGTTTACTGCGTACTTTCACATGCTTTATATGCTTAATAAACTGTAAGAACGACGTGTATGCGTGCTTGTTCTGCCAGCACTGAAGCGAGGACCCCTGGGCCTGTAGGTGTCCGATCCGTATGCCTGACGGTAAACACAGGTGGCACAAACGCTCGGGTCATCTGCTTCCAGATATAATGCAGTGATGAGACAGCAGAAGCTGACCGTGTACAGGCCCACAGCTCAGACAAATCTGTTCAGGACTCATTCTGCACAGCTGTGAACATTACCTAGCCGTATATACTGTACTGTATATATTCAAATATACTATATACATCCATCCTTCGGTCCATCCATCCTTCCATCCATTCATTTCTATTAATAATATATAATTATATAATTTTTCATACTAGTTTGATTCTACTGTATTTAAGGGGAAATTGTACGGAGGCGTATTGCATTGACTTGAAGAAAAAAATCTACTCTGTTTTTCTGAATTAACGAGTTAATTTTTCATGAGAAAAAAGTTTTTGCTCTGTTTTTCTGAATTAACAAGTTAATTTAGAAAAACAGAGAAAAAAAATCCATGAAAAATTAACTCGCTAATACAGAAAAACAGAGCAAAAACATTTTTTCTCATGAAAAATTAACTCGTTAATTCAGAACAACAGAGCAAATTTTTTTCTCATGAAAAATGAACTCGTTAATTCAGAAAAACAGAGCAAAAACATTTTTTTCTCATGAAAAATGAACTCGTTAATTCAGAAAAACAGAGCAAAAACATTTTTTCTCATGAAAAATTAACTCGTTAATTCAGGAAAACAGAGCAAAAAAATTTTTTTCTCATGAAAAATGAACTCGTTAATTCAGAAAAACAGAGCAAATTTTTTTTCTCATGAAAAATTAACTTGTTAATTCAGAAAAACAGAGAAAAAAACTTTTTTCCATGAAAAATTATCTCGTAATTCTGTTTCAGAAAAACAGTAGATTTTTTTTTCTTCAAGTGAATGCAATACACCGCGTAAAATTGAACTAAAATTTGTCATATAAAATGTCACAATACAAAAAAAAATTGTTTTCAAAATATAATATCTTTATATGATTGATTTCGGTCCGAAATATGATCTTTTTTTAATTTTGGGGGTATTTTTGAATTTATTTACTTCAAAAAGTACCATATTTTCTATGTAAATTATGCTTATTTTTATGTTTAATTTTTTTTAACTACATTAAAATATCATGCCAATAAGATCTCAGAGCTAAAACCTAAAGATGAAGTGACTTTGCCGTCTCCTGATGTCTTATTTTGGCTTATTTTAGAATGCTCTAAATTACAGTTTCCCCATTCATTTCTAATAATAATATATAATTATATATTTTTCATACTAGTTTGATTCTACTGTATTTAAGGGGAAATTGAACCATAATTTGTCATAAAAAAGTCACAATACAAAAAAAAACTATTTTTTTAAAAAAAAATAATGTCTTTATATGGTTGATTTCGGTCTTAAATATGATATGTGTGTTCAAAACAGAATTTCTTAAGATTCCAAATGAAGCTCCAAATGACATGAAAGTTAAAGTCGCCTGAATGTAACGAGTCTTCAGAATCTGAGCATCACCATGGCGACGACACAGGTCACACACACCGAACGTACATCAGACCACTTCAGCGCGTCACAAAAGTCATCGTGTGTCTCATAAAAGAAGAGCAAACACACACTCTCTCTGCGTATTAATCAGAGCGGCTCATTTGCATTCAGGCCCAGACGAGGACACACACAGACGAGGGCCTCGCTGTGACCTTGACCTCTAGGGCCCTTCTCGCTCAAGCGTTCCCACGGTTCGGGACGAGCCCCACAAAAGCACCCGGGACGAGCGTTCGGCTGAATATTTACGTTCAGAGCCGTCTAGACACACATTGTCTGTCCACAAGCGCGCAGCGGCCCCCTTCTGAGATTAATAATCAGCGGCGAGGGACCGTAGCGCTGCGAATTAAGCCTCAGAGGCGTTTGAGTGTCAAGATGGTCAGGTTTACACTTTCATTCAAACATTCACGCACTTTTTTTACTATTGAGTGTACTAAACATTGCTGCATTGGTGAAGAGCTGTTCATTTTTTTAATTCATATGTTACATGTACATATAACACATGCATAAATACATGCAACTAACCCTCAACCAAACCCCAATCTTACTCCGATAGTAATACATGCAGTTGCTTAGCCCTCAAACTGTATTCACTTTATAGCTCTTAATCCTGTAATTATGGACAAATGTGGGCACAGAGGACTCAGGTGTGATCCTAATTTTTTTTTATTATAAATGTTATATCACTGTCTTTGATAATGTTTTATCTATCCATTTATAGTGTTATTTTTAATTTTGGGGGTATTTTTGAATTTATTTACTTCAAAAAGTACCATATTTTCTATGTAAAGTTTTGTCTATCCATTTATAGTGTTATTTTTAATTTTGGGGGTATTTTTGAATTTATTTACTTCAAAAAGTACCATATTTTCTATGTAAAGTTTTGTCTATCCATTTATGGTGTTTTTTTTTTATTTTGGGGGTATTTTTGAATTTATTTACTTCAAAAAGTACCATATTTTCTATGTAAAGTTTTGTCTATCCATTTATGGTGTTTTTTTTTTTAATTTTGGGGGTATTTTTGAATTTATTTACTTCAAAAAGTTCCATATTTTCTATGTAAAGTTTTGTCTGTCCATTTATGGTGTTTTTTTTTTATTTTGGGGGTATTTTTGAATTTATTTACTTCAAAAAGTTCCATATTTTCTATGTAAAGTTTTGTCTGTCCATTTATGGTGTTTTTTTTTTATTTTGGGGGTATTTTTGAATTTATTTACTTCAAAAAGTTCCATATTTTTTATGTAAAGTTTTGTCTGTCCATTTATGGTGTTTTTTTTTATTTTGGGGTTATTTTTGAATTTATTTACTTCAAAAAGTACCATATTTTCTATGTAAATTATGCTTATTTTTATGTTTATTTTTTTAACTACATTAAAATATCATTCCAATAAGTTCTCAGAGCTAAAACCTAAAGATGAAGTGACTTTGCCGTCACCTGGTGTCTTATTTTGGCTTATTTTAAATTACAGTTTTCCCATTCATTTCTATGGGTGCCCATTTTTGACCCAAATACAAAATTAAGGAGTTTTTTTCACCCACTTAACATTGTAGAATTGAGTCAAAAAAAAAAATGTCTGTGTTCAGGAGGCAAATTTAGGAAAAGTAGCCAAGTCTTGAACCGCTCAGATCAAGGGAAGTATTTTAAAAAAAATAAATCATAAATCTATATAAAATCTATATAAATCTAAATTAGGGCTGTCAAACGATTAATCGCATGCAAAATAAAAGTTTGTTTGCATAATATGTGGGCACACTGTGTATAATTATTGTATATATATATATATATATACTGTAGATAGATTTATATATAATTTATATTATATAAAATATAAATATTTAAATATAAATAATATTTTTTTTCTTAAATATACATGCATGTGTGTGTATTTATATATATATATATATATATATATATATATATATATATATACAAAATAATTATACACAGTGCACCCACATATATTATGTAAACACAAACTTTTATTTTGGATGCGATTAATCATTTGACAGCCCTAATTTAAATCAAATCTATTTTGCCCACATTTGTTCAGGGTTAAAAACTGACATTGTTATTGTTTTAAATTTAAATCTTGAATCAGAATCAGTTCCTCTCGCAGCATCTCTTCTCTGACGATGTGGGCGGGGCCATTTATGATTATTATCAGTGTTGAAAACAGCTTCATATATTTGTGAAAACTGACGCATTTTATTTTTAAGGACTCCTTGATGAATAGATTTGTTGGATATAGAAGCCTTTAGTAACATTATAAATGTCTTTACTGTCACTTTTGAGCAATTTAATGCATCCTTACTGAAAAAAAACGATTAAGTTCTTTTTTAAGAATTATATAATGTTTCTTAAAGCTTAAATGTTTGTTTTGCCACTTTCACACGTTTAATCCATCATTTAATATCTATAAAAACAAAATTACGTATTTGACAGTTCAAGTTTCTTCTTCTTATTATTATTTCAGGTCCATTTCGTTTTTAATTCCTTTCCAGCACATAAAGGGTGCCGTCAGCGTCTCTCATCCACTTCCTGTTCCTGCTGTGATCTGATTGGCTGCCGTCATGCGCAGGAGGATGCGATGACATCATTACTTTGCGTGTGTTTTAGTGCGACCCCCAAACACGTACAGCATCCGTTGGCGCGTGATACACTGATCTTATAGTGTGTGTGTTTCACAGGGGGCGGAGCTTCAGGGTAATTTGCATGTGTGTTTGTCACTGCATCTGTTCAGACTGGACGGCATATGTTCAGCCGGTGAAGAGTATGCTAATGGACACATGCACTGATCCAGACACTATTCTGTCTTCACGACACACACACACACACACACACACACACACATGTGGATGGTTTTAATGAGTTTCATTCAGACTCAGACAGACACAGACACACTCCTCCCCTCACACTACCCCAGACATGAACCCCAAACCCCTCATGTTCAAGAGCAGACCCCCTTCACACACACACACACACACACACACACTCACAGACTCACATCAGGCAAAGGCGCCATTTTTGCTGTTCTGTAACCACACACACACACACACACACACAACTCCTAAACCTACTCAACACACACACACATGCACACACACACGCACACACACACAACCTCGTCATCACACTTCGTCATCACACACACACACACTAACCCAACCCCAAAACATACTCA